>PYHX02000413.1:31206912-31235130 GCA_004302925.2 Cochliomyia hominivorax
GATCCTCGTTTGGTACAACTTAAAATGAATAAAATGTTATTACAATAAAAAATCATAATTTTTTTGATTAAAAGTCTTACAAGCGACATACGGAAATAAGTCTGCTTAGTTCTGGACTAATAAAAATTTTATTAGAGTCAAATTTAATTAAAATGTTTTCATCCCGGTTCAATATTTGTCTTGGAGCTACATGAATATTGGAGTTACCATTACTTATATCAAAACTCCTTGCCCTTGACACAAAAAAATCACACCTACCAAACGGAGGGACATCGTCAAAAACGACTCAGAAAGTTATTTTCAATGAATCGGTTTACTTTAATTGGTGATAAAATAATATTTTTATGCGTTACAAAAATTTACATAAACGCATAATACCCCTACCCTCCTGTGGTGGTGTTAGGCAGCGATGGTAAACAAATGCATAACCGGTTCCCAATTTTTCGATTAATTATTTTAATTTAAATTGTTTTAGTTGACTAATACCTATAATCGATTATTTTAATCGTGTAAAATAATTGAAAAATATCATATTAAAAAATAGACAAGAATGCTATTTTCGGCTATAATGAATCTTCATCACCCTCCACCACAAATGCGTTTGAATAAATACGTTATGTTTCATTACACATACACTTACAACTGTATACATCTATAAAAGTTTTTCTTTACTTTATACTATAACTTTTTTCCGAACCGATTTGGAGTTAAATGGGACCAATGAGAAATAATGGAAATGGAGAAATTTCGTTAAATCGCTTTATATTCTGGACTTTTATGACCTTAAACCCCTATTCAAGGAGGAACATTTTGTATGGTAAATAATGGACTTATCATCACCAATTTCAATAGGCCAAAATAATACGCATGTAAAGTTTCATCGAGGTGCCTCAAAAGTTGCGACCACCATTTTGTTAACAAGGTTAGATTGAAAGCCAGCAGCCTGCCAGACGGTCTATAAATCGGCTCAGAAAGTGATTCTGAGTCGACGGTATACTTAAAAGTTTAGTGGCAATATTTTTTTTGTTCGTTACAAACTTAAGAACAAACTAATTATACCCCAATCACCCATGATGGTGTAGAGTATAATAAAGTACATGTGATAAAATAAATATTTTCTTAGAAATTTAACGCTAAATCTGTAAGGAATGCGTTTATTTGTTTATTATTTATTTATTTATCTACATTTTAGCGCACATAAATATAATAATAATTTAGTTCTTTCAATTTTTGCTTAAGTTTTCAAGTGAAAAGTTAATTTATTATTTAAATAATTTTAGTTTGTTACATTTAATACTCTAAAACGCCCACTGTTTCTTTTCCTGAGAACACGATAATGAAGATGACAAAAGTAGTTGATAAATAGAGTTAAATATTAGTTTTAGCATTTAAGTGATTATAACGTCATAATAAATATTTTCTAATATTTAACTACTGTTTCAGTTGGGAATTCAAAGTTTTTGCAATATTTCGAGTTAAGTATGTGGACTAAATGGGTGTTGGATTATCAAAACAACAGTGTCATATGTATGGAAGAGTGTCTGTTGTAATGAAATTTATTTAGTAACAAAATGAGTGACTTAAGTAAATCTAGAGCATTTTTTTGTAAAAAATGTAAATTGTAGTTATTTGCTTGAAACGGCTTTAATGAATTAAGATGAAAAATATTTAAAAAGTACAGATTATTCTATATCTCCGTATGTCAGCCTGCGATTTTCTTTTTAATCAGCCAAATCGTTAACAATTTAAACCAACCAAATCATGTCTAAATAGATTTTTTGGATATAATTCAGCAAATTCTAAAATGTTTGAGTTATTTTAATAAACTCTCACATGGTTAAAGGTGAAGTGTCTTGGAGTTGAACTGAAGGAGTTCAAGTCAAGGACGTAGTCGGTAACGCTCCAAAGTTGGCCCCCTCAATTGTGATGATTTTTTAAAATTAAAAAAAATCTTTTATGAATAAGGACAATATTCAAGAGAAGAACTTTTCAACTGGATCAGTAGAAAAAGTAGTTATCTAGAAATATATTTGCAGGATAATGCTCTTGTTACTTCATATATAATAATATTTGATAAAGACTATAAAAAATTCGTCAAAGCACTCTTTAGTCAAACTAATTCACAATTATTATTTCTTGTCAATTGAAGCTCACGAAGCTTCACACATAAAATGTTGTATAGTCCTAATCAATAAACAATTAAATTATTTTTGATCCATAATCTAACGGTTAAAAATTTTTTACAGCTCTCATGTTATTTCCAATTCCAAATTATGGTAATTTTTACTGCAAAAATTAATTTTTAGTGAAAAAATTCATTTTTAGTGAAAATTTAAATTTTAGTAAAAATTTAAATTTTTAGTAAAAATTTCAATTTTTAGTAAAATTTTTCAATTTTATTGAAAATTTTAATTTTTATTGAAAATTAAACTTTTTAATGAAAAATTTAATTTTTAGTGAAAAATTTAATTTTTAGTAAAAATTTAATTTTTAGTGAAAAATTTAATTTTTTAGTGAAAAATTTAATTTTTAGTGAAAAATTTAATTTTTTAGTGAAAAATTTAATTTTTTTAGTGAAAAATTTAATTTTTAGTGAAAATTTAATTTTTCAGTGAAAAATTTAATTTTTAGTGAAAAATTTAATTTTTTAGTGAAAAATTTAATTTTTAGTGAAAAATTTCCTTTTTAGTGAAAAATTTAATTTTTCAGTGAAAAATTTAATTTTTAGTGAAAATTTAATTTTTAGTAAAAATTTAATTTTTAGTGAAAAATTTAATTTTTTAGTGAAAAATTTAATTTTAGTGAAAAATTTAATTTTTTAGTGAAAAATTTAATTTTTTAGTGAAAAATTTAATTTTTAGTGAAAAATTTAATTTTTCAGTGAAAAATTTAATTTTAGTGAAAATTTAATTTTTTAGTGAAAAATTTAATTTTTAGTGAAAAATTTCCTTTTAGTGAAAAATTTCCTTTTTAGTGAAAAAATTCCATTTTTAGTGAAAAATTTCCTTTTTAGTGAAAATTTTCATTTTTAGTGAAACTTTTCATTTTTAGTGAAAATTTTCATTTTTAGTGAAAATTTTCATTTTTAGTGAAAATTTTCATTTGTAGTAAAAATTTAATTTTTATTGAAACTTTTGTAAAAAAATATCTTAATAAAAAACATGATTGTGGTGACTATTAGCGTAAGGGAACATATTATGCTTGTGCCATAACAAAACTGTTATGAAAACATTTTGTGGTACATGACGCATTCAAGTTAATGAGTACAGTGTAGTAGAGAAGAGCCCAAGTCTTTCATATAATTAAAATGAGGTAACACAATTATAGGGGATCTGATATCTTCACATGATGAAAGGATCAAAAAATACCTGTTTTTGGAGGTACAAAAATAATACGTTCCCTCTTAATTTTGGTTACCACAACCAGAAAAATCCACTCCAAGACCGGCCAAGGTATATTTGGAAAACAGTGGAAGGGAAATTTATGCCTTCCAGCTATATTTTAAACTGTCTTTGGTTTCGAGCTAATCATAAGGTCCTGGATGGAATAGACTTTACTTTATTTAGTATCCAATTGCCTCAACGTAACATTACTATTGTGCGGCCACTTTTGTCTCATATGTTTCATGTGTGCTGGTAATGAATTATTAGAATCTTGGCCTCCATAGAAAATTTATCGTTCAAAGAGGTGATTGCTCCCACTATACAAATTACATTATTCCGATTTCTTGTCACACAAATCAATGAAAATATGTTCATATAATCAGATCGCAATAGAGCTTGATATGAAAAACGAGGGAATAAATGTACTGATGTATACAGTTTATTAAAGTGATGCATTCCGAGATTTCTGACATTTCGGCATCTTCAAACAAATACATCGATATGTCTAATATTTAAAGTGAAATATCAATTTTAAGCAATTAAATCTCATTACCCTACAGAAGCATATAAAATTATCTATACATTTCAAAAGCAAAAACAAAAAGAAAAAACTTCCAAATTTTCCAAAAAAAAAAAAAAAAAAAAACAGAAATTTCAATTATTTCTGAAATCCGTAAAGTTCTCACAAATAAAATGTTACAACTTCACACAAATCTTTTGTAAAAGTGTCTGAAATTGGGTATGAAGAAATAGAATATCTGTCGAATAAAGTGATGACGTAGATGACTCCTCTTTTCGTAAAAAAAAGCATTTCGAGGAGTGGAGAGAACGTACTCTAATCATTATATCCCCGTAACACAAGCGGTATATTCTTTTTATCAGACGGCAGAATACAAAAGAAGATATTTAATATTTAATGAAAGTCCAAATACCAATTTGGATTAAAAATTCGCTTCAATGATTATGAAACAACAAAAACAAAAACATCTATAATGTTTCAAAATATTAATACGGCAAGTGATCTATTTCGCGTTTGAGAGGTTATTTTGTTTTTTGTTTTTTTTTTTTGCGCTTTGATCATTGTAAAAGCATGTAATGGAATTTGAAATTACAAAGGAAAATATTAGGCGGCTCTTTTTCCACTGAGATAAGCTGGCTATTGATCTCACCTCATTTTTGGATAATAATACGAAACACACAATAACAAACACGAAGAAGTAAAGAAAAAAATACCGACATAAATGCGATCGACCCATCACCTCTTACATTACAGAGAGTTGAAGTACATGATCTACATTCATCCAATCATTATTAATATTTCCATTATCATTATCATCCCTTGACATAACTCTGACATATTTACCTGTGATCTATTACACTCTCTATGTAATAGAGAGTGTACCATGAGTAGAGTAGTAAAGAGAAAAAAAAGAGAGAGTTGTAAGTAGAGAAAATTATATTATTTTGTGTATTTGGGGAGGTTATGCCAGTTACACGTGTAGAGCTACTGAATTTCTTTTTTCCTTTTAACGAAGCTAAACATTTCTTCTTTCTTTCTTTCTTTTGAGGGATTATCTCTTTATCAGTCCTAATCTCAAGTAGTTAATAAAGTGGATCTCTTTGTTGTTTGACCGTTTCCATTGTTTTGCAATGTCGGCTTGTTACCTTTGGGAGTTCACCGATGCGCATGATCGTTTTGTGGTGCTACTTTTTTGATATGTTTTACTCTCCAATTTTTGTTCAAGATTATTATTTTTTTAGATAGAGTAACGTGTATTGGTGATTTTTTAATCCTCTGAAAGTTAGTTGGTCTGTCCATGTACAAAAATATTGAACAGGAACAGATCAGAAGATAAAACAATGATGACATTAAAAGTCTTCCGATAAAAAATCTAATCCCAAAGTACAAATTTGAAGTACTTAGTTTTTTTTACTTATTTAAGAAAAAAAAACAAAACAAATTAAGGCTTTTGTTCCTTTGAAGAAATACCGCCAAAAGTCAAAAAAATCTGAAAGTCTGAAATATTTTTATAAATCGGAGAATTCTTTGAAGAGATAATGGAACGTTTATGTCTTGACTTTGCAAATTTACATTGTTAATCTCTGCAATCTTTAATATTGAAAGTAACTGATTCAGGTTTCAAAATTAGTTTATACAATGAGGCATTTCCCTACGTTCAAAAGATCCCATATGAATTGAAAGCAAAGGCTATTGAAAAGCGATACTGGATAATGGAAATCATGCTTAAAAGCTACAACAAACAATTTGAATTTGCCTCATTTTATTACTGGTGATGACACAATGCGGAAAAAACATATATAAAACCCGAACTACATGACTTGCATTTGAAGGGGCCAGAACGTTCACACATTCACAACATCATCGAAGATATTTAACGAAATCTTTTATCATAACAACACTTGAACTTTTGCTCCACGATAAGTGAACAGCGGCAGATGGGAGTTTTGGGTATAAAAAATAACTTTAAAAAAACCATGAGCTCCAGCCGGACATCTTACTGGACCAACTAATAGTTAACAGCAGGATAATGACATACGCAAATAGTCGTCAAAATAGAGAATCCGTTTCGGACGTCAACAAATGATTCCCCACATTCAGATACATAATGCTTATTAAACACCAATTCGTTTGTTCTTGTTACTTAGAAGGCAGAGTTTAAAAGTTCTCAACACACCTTCTACATGAATAAACAAATGTTCAACCCATTATGGAACACTGAGACACTTTATCTGCAGTTTCTTTCAAGGATGTTATTGGAGGAGACAACCCAACTTTAATATCATTCATCTTCCACTGTTAAAAGAGATCTTTCAATATGTGATCAGAGTAATGATCCTTTTGATTGAGATTTGTATATGGCAGCTTTGTACGATATTCACATAGATGACAAGGATTTCCCTATCAAGTTCCACTATCTAAATAGTACATAAAGGCCACCGAACGGGGCATTCCGATTTATACAACGGAGAATATCCAGAGTAACCAAACTGATTAGATGTTCTCAGCACTGCATGTGCTGCATGAGGAAACGATGATCCTGCTAGTTAAGAAACAAACGAAATGCTTAGTGAAAAGATGTTTCTAAAATGTCATTGGAGGAGATATTCCATCTGCAATAAAGTGAAATTTAAATTTCACTAAGATCAGATCACACTGAACTATTGGAAAAATCCTTTTGATTGAGACTTGCATTGTGTCAGTTCTGAACGTTATTCATAGATACGATACAAATTCTGCGGCTTCCAAGTTACCACATGAATGCTGAGCTTAAAAACCATCCTAAATAAAGAACATAATCTTTCGAAATTTATAGTATTGGATAAGCTCCGATAACCTCGTGACAACATATTGCGGCCCAAAAACAGGCGTAATTACAGGTACAATTCTCACTAAAAATCTCGCTTGTCCTTTATGCTGGGAAAGTTGTGTTCAGATGTCTCCAACAGCTTTGAACGACATTCACATAGACGACACAAATCGACTTGTTCAAGTTACCCCATAAGTGACCTATTTTAAGCAGCCCATTGCCGATAATAAACAGTAGTTCTGCGGTCCTGGAAGGAGCATATGAGGTATGACAATTCTACTTTTCTAAGTCCAAACGTACAATGGACTCACCCAATAGTAGAACTTAAATTCTTGGCCTGTACAACAGACTCACCCAATAGTAGAGCTTAAATTCTAGGCCTGGAGTTTAACCTAAAAATAACTGAAAAACTTGTTTTTACAGCAGTACCAAGATCCTTAGACATTCATCTCCAAGTAGTTGAAAATCATATAAAGAACCTTTTAACCCAATTGAATCGTTGGATGTAAAAATAGAACAATCATACCATCAGAAAGCATACAGATAGTGTAACAGGAATGAGGCTGTGGTTCAATAGTTAAGGCTTAAGTATCTATGACCGATAGCTCCCACCTAAAACCCTCTACAAAAATAGTATTATGCCAAAATATGTTTACAATGATTCTCATTATAAATCTACAGCTTCCAACACACTGAACCGATCAGAAAAACATCAATTGAAAAACATTTGAACAACTCAAATAACTCCTCTCACAAAAACCCCAAACTCTGCTGGATCACTATAAATAAAAAAACTTAGATTCATAAAAAAAGAGGGAAATTCTAATCATGTGACATTTTTGGTTTTAGTGGTGAAAACCATAATAAATCACAAACTATAAACTCTTTATAAAGTTTAGGTTTTATAGTCAACAGTTCTTTTAGTGATTGATTTTTATTGCAGCTTATTTTGAAAATGATATTCACACTATAAACATAAAAAGCTTCTATTTCAAGAAATGGTGTCTAGACAAAATTAACGTTCTTTTTAAATAAAATAGCTAAATTAAACATTTAGAAATGACATTTAAACTGGATCTATTAATTTTAAAAAAAGCATAAAATATTTTGTCATCTCATTTAATTATGAGAACAATACACGATTTATCACACAAAATACACAAATGACACTTTAATTATCCTCAAACAAAATTTAACTCAAACAAGAAAATAAAAACAAAATCGATTATCGAATGGAACAGTGGGACAGAAAATAATTTCAAATAATTGTTTTAAGTAAAAAATCTTTTATTTTTCTCTAAATTTTCTGAAAATTGTAATTGTTTCCTTGTACTGCACACAGAGAAAAAATATGTTTGTTTATTCGCATTGTGATTTTGCTTTAATAAAAAATATATATTGTTATCGTCACTAAAAATATTGTTATCACAACTAAAGTATTGTTATCATAACTAAAGTTATTGTTATTGTCACTAAAAATTTTTTTATCGTCACTAAAATTATTGTTATCGTCATTCCAATAAAAAATATTGTTAGTTCAACAAAAAAATTGTTTGTTCGCATTATTTTGTTATTGAATAAAATATTTTCGTATGAATTATTTTAATTCATTTAATTTATATTTATTTATTTTTATTGTTTAATTTTTTAATTAAAAATAATGAAAATATTAATTCAAATTGTAAAATATTGTAAAAAAGTTTGTTCATATTCAGTTCTCAGAAAATTGAAAATAATATTTTGTCTTAATAACAATAATTTTTTATAGCAATAAAATTATGATCAGTCAAATATAATTTCCAAACATATTGCGACCATAATATTTTTAATTTAATAAAAATAATTTTATTTTAGCAACGAAATTTTTATCAAAATAAAATAAATTCAACAATCAACATGTTGGTGATAACCATAAATGTTTGCCCCGAGTATATCTATGTTTGCGATGAACATATTGCGAAATGACTTTTTTATGCGTGTGATACTGAGCAAATTGAAAAAAAATACTGGAATTTATCATTAAATCAGGTCTAAAATTACCAATATTTAGATATAATTTTTTAGCTACAGTGGGTCTAATATATAAACTATTGTATCTTCTAAAATATAAAATTATCTAAAAAAAATTCTTTAAGTATTTTTTTCAAAATACTCTTTAAAGTAAAGATTCCTCAAAGAGAATTTTTTTAAACATATTTTTAATAAGAAAATTGTATCAACATTTCTCTTTTAATATAAAAATTTTAACAAAATTTTCTTAATTTTAATTAAAACTCAAAAAGCTCTTTTAGGAGAGAACTTCTTCAAAATTATTTTTATTGAATGATTTTTTTTTTCTAAAATTCTTTAAAAATTATCTTCTCTTCAAGTTCAATTTTTTTCATTCATTTCTATGAAAGATATTTCTCTTTAAATAGAATATTTTCTCAAAATGATCATGAGAAAAATTAATAACATTAAATTAATTCAAAATTTTTTATGATTATTTTTTAATATTCTCCAAAGTTCATTTGATATTTTTTTAATTCTCTTAAAACAAATTTCTTTTTAGAGAGTATTTATTATCACATATCACTTGAAGGCAAAATGTTCTCATTATTATTTTTAAAGAAAAAATGTTCTCAATATTTTCTTTAATTAAGAAATTTTGTCTTTGTGAAGTTCTCTTATAGAAAGATTTTGTTAAAATATTTTTTTAAGAGAAAATTTATTTAAAATTCTTTTTAAAGAAATTTCTCCTCCTTTTAATGAGGACATTTTTCAAAATTCTTTTCAAGAAATTCTCTAAAATTTTTTTTAAATATTTTTTACCAATTTCTCTTAGCGAAGAATTTGTATAATGTTCTCTTAAAATAAAAGCTTTCTCTGTTAATGGAAATTTTTTTCCAAATCAAAGAAAAAATAAAAAAGAAAATGCCTCTTTAATGAGAATCTGTTAAATAAGAACTTTTTTCATTACAAAAGAGAAAGTTTTCCTAACGTTTTTAAAAGGTGTTTTCTGTTAAAAGAAATATATTTATAACTCTCTAAATAGAGAGTTAATTATCACTATTTAGTTAAAGAAAAAGTTCCTTAAAAAGATTCTTTAAAATTCTCTTCAAAAAGGAAATACTCTTATAATGTTTTTTAAAGAAGAGTTTTTAAAAGTACTCTTTAAAGAGAAACTCCTTCAAATATTTTAACGAATTTCTCTTCATTACAAAAAATTTTTAATATTCTTCTAAAAGGGAATATTTATCCTTAAATAAAACATCTTCCAAGAATTCCTTATATATATTGTCCTTAAATAAGGACGTTTTCTCAATATTCTCTTAAAGGAGAGTACTTCCCGTCAATAGAACATTCCCAGAATCCCTTATAAAAATATTACCCTTAAATTGAAACATTTCTCGAATTTCTCTTCCTTGAGAGAATAAAATCTTAACAGAAAATATTTTTCTTTGAGTACAACATTTTCATTTTCTTCTTTTAATACCCTACACCATCATAGGTGGTGGGGGTAAAATGCTTTTGTGCAGATGTTTGTAACGGGCAGAAAAAATAGTCCTACCACTGCTTTTAAGTATATCGTTCGACTCTGAATCACAAGTCCGCCCGTTCGTCCGGTTGGCTTGTTCGCAAAGTACAGTTCGCAGTTTTGAAGATACCTTAACGATTTCGCATGTACTATTATTTTGGCCCAGGGATGATGCCTATTAAAATTGGTTATGATCGGTCCATTATTTTATAAAGGTCCCATACAAATGTCCTGCCGGATTGAGGATTTTAGTGCATAAAATTCCTAATTATAAAACGATGTTGACCAACCAACCACCCTTACAAATATCACTTTGAAACTCATAAATCACACATAAATGTGGGAATATTTAGTCCAATAGCAATTTAACGAGAGTCGGTCTATAATTTTTCCAATTCCCATATAACAAACGCATAAATTTCACATAAATGTCGGTATCATAATAATATATTGCACACATAAGTATAAGAAGTAAAGCAATTTATTCGAGGGTCGTTCAACAATTTTGCGTAGCAGACATTTACAATCAACAAAGTGGTGTAGGTGACTATAATATTTTTACTTGTTTTTTTCTCTTAAAATTTATTTTAAAGAGAAAATTTCCTTAAATTCGTCATTGAAGAGGAAATTCTCTTTAAAGAATAACTTTTTCAAAAGTAATTTATGAAGGAAGAAAATTCTCTTTAAGGTAGAATTCTCTTTAAAAAAGAATTTTTGAGAAGAAAATTTATTTAAAATTTTTTTTTAATATTTTTTATAGAATTTTTTTCTAGAGTTCTTCATTATTTTCTTACAACAGAAATTTATATCCAATTTCTCTACAATGAGGTTTCTTTAACATTCTCCTCAAAATTATCTTAAAAATGAAAATTTCTCTTTTTTTATAATCAACGTTGGCAGAAAAATTGTGAAGAAGAAAAGCGATTTTAGAGGAAAATCGAAACCTTTTTTCTTATTAAGAAAAATCATCATTTCATCAAATGTATGATAAAATCCGCATTCTGGCAACACTGTTAATAATTATTTCTATTCCTAGAATTCTTCTTAAGGACAAAATCTTCTCAAAATCTTCCTTTAAGAGGAAATTCTTTTCAAAGTATATATATTTTTAAAGAAAGTGCAAAACATATTTAAAAGAGCAAATATTTTCATGACTTATTTTAAGAGAATTCTCGTTTTTTCTGCTCCACTGTTCAATATAAAATGAGGAGAAACTATCAGTTGAAAAAAATATTAAAATCTCAATGGAGAATGAAATAAATAAATGAATTTTTAAATGTTTAATGAAATGACAAACGGGAATTATAATAAAATAATAATAAAAAATCATTATAATTCCATAAAATAAACAAACAAACATAAATTTTACAAAAAAAAAATGATCTATGATGACCCCAAATATCAGCATCTATTAAAACGATTGATGGATTTATATTCAAACGTACCATCATAATCACACGTATACACACACACGTACACTCTATTACAGACATTTGTGATATTGTATCTCATAAATACACTTGTTCCTTATGTGTTATTGATCTATGAATTATAAATTTATTTATATCGAATATCAAATATCCAACAACAAAAAATACCTTGGTTGGTCTTGTTTATGAGAATTTACAAAAAAGTCATTTTCTAAATTGTTCTTCACCGGTGGTGAAGAGGGTATATTAACTTTGTCATTACGTGTGTAATGCTAAGAAGGAATCATCTCAGATCCCATAATGTATTAAATCTAAATCTGAGTCGATTTAACTATTTCTACTTGTTGTTGGCACTCTCACATTCACAATAATTGACAGACCTCAATGAAATTTGTCCTGAGTATTTGTCATAGTCCTGAGAAATTTCCTATTTAAAACCAGCAAAATCGGCTCAGTATTTTATAGATATAGACCGATATCTGACACTAACTTTTAGTTAAAGCAAAGAACTTTAATAAAATTATCAATTATAAATCAACAATTTGGAATAAAATATTGTCATAAATATTAAGTTGCATATGCTTTATTGCCATTCCAAAAATGATTAAAATCGGTTCAGTAGAAAAAAGAGTTATAGTCCAAAATTTATGTGTTATATCTAAACATACTTTTATATATTTTATACGTTTGCGAGTGTATGTGTGCGTGTGTATGTACGTAACCTAACGTATTTACTTTACACGCATTTATGGTGGAGGGTATTTAAGAGTCGGCATAGCCGAATTTAACATTCCTATTTTTTTATTTTTTTAGAAATCATTCATTCACAAGACAAAATATATTTTTTTGAGAATCAAAAACAAAAAAAAAATCATATAAACAATTAAAAATGTTTATTTTGATTGATGTCCTTTTGTGAAATTTAAGACACCTTTTTTCTCTGTTTATCTTTAATTGTTCTCTTTTTTTAATTTTATGAGAATTTTCAAAAATTTTATTGGAATTATAATTCCAACGAATGAATGTGAATGTTTGTTTGGTTGCAATGGAACTGTTTATAAATTTGGTATGATAATTGTCTTTTTTGTTGTTGTTGTTTCTGTTGGATTTGTTTATAAAGGTTGTGAAAATCAGCAGGAGGTTACTTGGCGCCACTGAAACACGCATGATCACTTGTTTTTCTTTTTTTTAATTCTTTTCTCATCTTCTTTTAATTTTGTTTACCCTTTAAAAAAATATTTTTTATTTTATTTTATGTTTTAATAATTTTTTTGTTTTTTTTTTTTCACAAAATTATACATTTGACATGATCATTTAAGGCGTTTCTGACAACTTAAAGGTATCGTTTTTTGGGGTATCACTGAAGGAAAGAGTAGACTTTGTTTTCATATTAAAATTTATTTAATGTGAAAGCATATGATTTTATATAAAAGTAGCTAAAATTAGATATTTAATCAATTCTTTGTATTTGGACTTAAAGAGCTACCAAGGATTCTTTTCAAATTCACTTTCAGTTTTTCATCCAACAATGATCACACTAAAGATATAAGAGAATTCATAATATTGAGTTTTTTGAAAAAAAAGTATTATTCGAAATAAAAGTTCAGTTAAAAGATCAGTAGCCCTTTCAAATACGATCATAATTATTTTCCATACTTAACTAAATGAGTTGATACATTTTTCTGATATCTTGATCTTGAGATTCTGCGCAGGTTAAAACAAAGTTTAGTTCAAATATTTTTAAACAGATCTTGAAACACAGCGAACGATCGTTGCACAGTGTTTCAAATGGAAAAGTGAAATGACAATTAATCTAGATCTTTCAAACGGCCAGTTCGATTTCAATAAAATTTCTCATAGCGATAGCAGTGGTGTGGGTGAGTTTAAGTTCTACAAACCTAACGGTGGCTGATCCACAGGGTCCTAAAGTTGAACACCTCATGTTATAAAAATATTTAAAAGATCCAAATTCCTTATATCCGAACCGATTTAAAAATAGTAAAACCTCGATATGTGAGTTGTAGGTTATCTCCCATATTTTAAGACATATTTAGTTTTAAAAAAATTATTTTCGATTGGTCTTGTCTTGTAAAAACCTGTTAATTTCAAAATTTTCGATTTTTCCCTGATTTTAGCAAAAAGTTATTTTACTCTTTTTGAGTCAAAAAACATTTTTCTTAATTAACCTAAAAGCAGTTTTTACTTTTCTAAAATAATACTTTATAGGCTTTTGTGTAACGCATAAGATGTTTCAAAAACTAAAATTTTGAGAGAACTAGAGTTTCCTAAATTCGACCTATATATTTCTTAATACTCCAATTTTCGGTTGGTATTAAAGATTTTTTCAAAATTGCAAATTTTGATCGAACTCATTAATCGAGTGCCCATTGTAAACGTCTAAGCAAACGCATAATTGCAAATCCATACATGATGGTGTAGGGTATAAATACCTTGGTGTCATGGAATCCATAATAATCTCCACCACTTATATATACAAATATGTAAGAAGTTTCAAAAATTGAAATAAAAATAGTTTATATATTTTCGTTAAAGTTCTACAAAAATTTTTGGTTAATCTTACCTAAGATATTTGGTTCAGTGTAGATCATAAACATATATGTGAATATGTCTCTAACGTAATTAATACATCATTTTTAATTTACTTTATAACTTCAATTCCAAATCACGTGAAGTAATAAAATATTCCAAAATTAACAACTTCATAAAGTCCGTAATTAAAAGAGAAATTATATTTCCTTTGCCCAATTTAGTTATGACCTTTAAATAAGATTTTACTCTAATAAAGACATTAAAATAGTGCTGGAACCTACAATCATTAAATCATTCCATCATTTTCCACATCAGAATAAATTATACGAAAAACAACCTTAATTCATTTCATTAATATTCATAAAGATCACATAAGATTTTATATATTTATAGCGCTAATTTCCGCTTTAAACGACTCTCGGCCACTCACAAATTTTGACAACCTGCATAAAACTGTAATCAAATAAGTTAGAGCGAAGGAAAGTGAGAGAGAGAGAGAGAGAGAGAGAGAGAGAGGGAGAGAGCAACAAAAAGCCAAATTTGTTTTAATTAAAACATAGAAGAACTTCTTTTCTAATTCCATGATTTATGATCAAGATTTATCGAAAACTTTTAAACTAAAAATAACAAACAAAAAACAACAACAACAACAGCAGCTATCAAAAAATAGTAAAACAGTATCTTAAAGATCGCTAAAACAAGTGTATGTAGGTTTTATATATAAAATCAAATTAACAAACTTATTAAATTTAACCTGAAGCTAAACACAGACAAAAAGAGAGTTAGACAGATGAACAGATAGATATAATACCAAATTAGACAGACAGACAAACAGACAGACAGACAGATAGATTGTATAATTTATAACAAACATAAGTCAACACAATCATAAATCATGTTTAAGAAAACTGTATATATATTTATTCCAACAAAAATCAAGAATTCCTCTTGACGTTTCACCAAAAAAAAAAGAAAAACAAATACAGTTTGTCACCTGTAAATAGCAGGTTTCATAGTGGACCTGAAAACATCACTATAATTAGTTGCCCCCTTAAAAAATCTATATCTAACAAGTAAGAATGTTATATTCGGCTATGCCGAATCTTCAATACCCTTCACCACAAATGCTTAAGAAATAAATAAATACAAACTCACATATACACTCAAAAAGCATACAAACAAAGAAACCTTAATTGGTCTTAAAATTAGTTATATTTTTGGCTATAACTTATTTTCTGCTGAACCGATTTGTATGATTTTTGGAAAAGTAATGACGTACATATTTTTTGATGTTACGATAATTTATTTTAATTAATTTGATTCTTATTTATCGATGAATAATTAATAATTTTACAAATTTAAAGGTTATCTCAAATATGGGTCTATATGTCTTAACATACTGAACCGATTTTGCTGATTTTAAATAGGAAACTTCTCAGGTCTTTCGGTAATACTCAGGCCAAATTTCATTGAGTTCTGTCAATTATTGCGGATGTGAACGTGCCAACAACAGACAGATGGATATATCTAAATCGACTCAGATTTTGAGGTAACGCAAAAATATATATAATGATTTCTTCTTAGCGTCACACAAGGAATGACAATGAAAATTTACCCTCTTCAGCACTTGTGGTGGTGGAGGGTATAAAAATAACACAGGAACACTTAGTGAGACATAAAATTAGTTAGATATATTTGGCTATAACTTTCACTCTATTGAACCGATTTTGATAATTTTTGGAATGCTAATGAATTATATATAACTTAATAATAATGGCAAAATATCATTCTAAATTGTCCATTTGTAATTGATAATTTTACTAAAGATTTTGCTTGTAATTAGAGGTTGCTTTAGATATCGGCCTATATCTTTAAATGCACTAAACCGATTTTGCTGGTTTTAAATAAGAAACATCACAGGATTATTACAAATACTCAAGCCAAATTTCATTGAGTTCGGTCAAATATTTTGGATGTGAGAGTGCCAACAACAGACAGATAGACAGATGGACATAGCTAAAAAGATTTCTTTAGTGTTACACACGGAATGACAAAGTTAATATACCCCCTTCACCATTTGTGGAGGGTATACCAAAAAAAATGTGTATTTTGGTGAGTTGAAACCCTTGAATTTACAACAATAAAAAACGTCTAGAAGACAACAACAACAATAACAACTTCAAATGTAATTTATTAAAAACAAACTTGTCAAAATTCGGCAAAAATAAATAACAGAACAAAAAGAAAAAACAACAACAAAATAATGAAATAATATTATTAACTCATTTAAAATGACACACACTCACTCTCTCGCACACACACTCTTACACACTTATTATTTATATCTCAAGGGAAATGATCAATTCGTTTAAAAGTTGAAGGATCATGATTAAATAATTTTTTTAATGTAGTGGTAATTGTTGTTATACACATACATACATGTACATATGTGTGTATGTATCAAAAGCATAAAGATTTTTCGATTGCGATAACAATGTGATTTAGGCGCCTGCTAACTAAATGCCAAAACGAGTTAAACATGCAGATAAAGATCTCTTAACGTTTTTTTCCCTACTTTAAATGCCGATATCAAGGTGCTTCTGTATGTAGTAGATATACATGGATGTATGTATGAGTGTGTTTTTTTTAATTTATAAAAAAATTTACTTGCTGCTGGGAGTTTGTGTGTGTAGACTGTGAGATCCATTAAAAAATTCTCAAGTAAATTAGGTGAATAGTATTTCACTAATTAAGGACTAAAATAAATAAATTATAACATAAAAAATTATATAAAAAATAATTAAAGTTTAAAAAATTCATATAAGATTCTATATAATTCATATACGATTCTTTATAATATTTTCCTATAGAAAATTCACTAAAAATGATTGTTAAAAATCGAAAATACTGCTGCTCTCCTCGTATCACTTTTTCCAATGAAAAATTTAAAACAAGTTTTTAGCTGCACGGAGTGAACTGTTATTTCGCAATATGTTCATCGCAAACATAGATATGCTCGCGGCAAACATTTATTGTTATCACCAACATGTTTTTTGTTGAATTTATTTTATTTTGATAACAATATGGTTGCCGAAATAAAATTATTTTTACTAAAGAAAAACAATATTGTGGTCGCAATATGTTTGGAAATTATGTTTGACTGATCACAATTTTATTGCTATAAAAAAAAACTATTGTTATTAAGACAAACTTCTTTTTACAATTTGAATTTATTATAAATAAAAAATTTGACAATTAAAATAAATTAAATATTTACATATTTTCCAAAGGTATAAATGATAAATGTATTAAAATATTTCATACTAAAATATGTTTATTTATTAATGCAAACAAACAATTTTTTATTGAACTAACAATATTTTTTTATTGAACTAACAATAATTTTAGTGACGATAAAAATATTTTTAGTAGTAATAACAATAACTATTGTTATTAATGCAAAATCACAATGCGTATAATAAAATTTATTAGTCATGGTAACAATGTCTGAGAACAATAGTATGTTGCTTCTCATTTATGGTTACCGCAAACATATTTTTTTCTCTGCGTGTATACTATTCCTTTTGATATTCGATAAGTTATATTTGCTTTGTATTAGGATTACATCTGTTCCGGTTTTTACCGCTCTACATTTCTACAGTTAATTAAAAATTTTTTTATTATTTACTTTATATAGGACGGACATCGCCACCTGACTCTATTTGCGCCATATTTGTCTCAATATTTTCATATTCATATTTTTCATATCTTTCTTATTACATAAATTTTTAAGCTCTAGTACCATTCACTATGCAAAATGGTGGTCGTGATGGAACCCCACATTATTTACAAGTAATCATTCCGTTTTAGCAGCTCAATCGCAACAACTTTTATGGCACTAATTCATTATATCTATAACTTATATTTGCTAATTCTATCTGCATCATATTTTTTTGTATTGAATTAGTCTATACTGATAAATATTCCTATAAACGCATTTAAGTTTTTATTTGCTTTTTCCATGTTGTTTTTATCCAAAAGTAAACATGAAATTTTTTTAATGAGATGCAACTTAACGGTACGTTTTTTAAGTAACCAAGATTTTTCGTTAGTCTTGTTGTGTGTCTTATTGATGGGATCAAATATTCTCGGAGCCATTTTATGTGGAATATTTCTATAAATGCAGTACAGTGTTTCCAAAGCGTTTGTTTTAAACAATTCTATAACTTTAGAATTGATGAGGTGTTTTTGAATTGTTCTGAAGGAAGACAGGCTTCTGTATGGTCAGGGGCGAAGTTAGTTACCCTTTAAAGTTGGCAAACACAGAAAAATCCATTTATGAATAGAGAGCAAATAAATTTTGTATGTATACAGTCTCTTATAGTTTCACAGATTTTCAAGTCAAAATAAGTTTTTAAATTATCTGGAATCTAAAAAAATATGATTTTTTACAAAAAGGTGGCAACACCATTTTTTGTGTTTTATATATTTTTTATTTATTTTATGAAGAAATTTTAACAGATAAATTAAATTCGGATGAATTTGGGGCAGAAACATACCCACAAGCCCTTTCCAAATTTGGTTCACTTAAAAATATAATAAACAAAAAGACAGTTTGGACTATATGGGTGGATTTATAGGTTCCTAAAGAGGGATATATCGAACATTTAATTTGTTTAAACAAATTTATGATTCTCATTTAATTTCGTTTAAAGTTTTCAAGTTATTTTTATTTTGCAAGATCTTGAGTCAGTTTTTTTCATATTCCCCAGATTTTATCCCCATTTTTTCATATTGGAGTCAGTATCTCCACCCAGTCCGAAAATAATAAGTTTCAGTTTGAAATTTAAAAAGAAAATTGTGATAAATCTCAAAGGGTTGAATGATTGTCTGGTAATGGGTTTTTCTGATCTCAAATAAAGACCAAAAACCCAAAAAATACCATTTTTAAGAATTTTGAATTTAAAAAATTCTTTTAATAAATCAAAAATATTTCCTATAATTTGAAATCACAAGATCGAAATTTCCCAAATACAAAGATTCTAAGATTTGGCAATTTTCTTTGTCTGTATTTGAAAATTGATATTTCAAATAATCACAATAATCATGGATCACAAATAAGCAACATAAATATGAAATCATCTAATAACCAACTTTTTCTAATTCATCCATGTCTATCAAAAATGATCGATGATCATAATACAGTTGTAAATAGCAGATTGTTATTTAATGTCCACTTTGTAGACAAACAAAAAAAAGGAAACGAAATCTAAAAATTGTGGTAAAAATATCATGGTTGATACGATCAGCAGCTCATCAGGTGGTTGCACTTAAAGAAATTTTTATATTAAAATTATACAACTTTTTTCTTTAATTTGTATAAATAAGAAAACAATGAATAAAGTTTCAGTGTATTTTATGATCGTTTGTTAAGATGTTTGTTATTTCAAAATTCCTAAAAACTATCGAACTCATCGTCACTACGATCGCCACCAACAGCAGCAGCAGCAGCAATCAGTCGCCAATATAAAATATCTCAAAGCACCAGCCCTCCAACATTTTATTGGACTGTCTGTGAGGTTGTTGTGTGGTGAGAATCCATGGAGTATCTTGAGTGTTGATTATACGATTAAATAGTTGTTCTTCTCCATATTTATGGGTTTTTTTGTTGGTATTTGTGTTTTGGGGTTCATGTTTAGAAACCCATAATTTTCTTTCTATCACATCAAATGATTGTTAATGAAATTATGGAAATTATTTGGCTGCCGTTTTTTTCCTTTTTTTGTTAATTTTCTCTGAACATGTTTTTCTTCTTAGTTACTTCATCATCGTCAGTTATTTTGAGATTTTCGATTTTTTTTTAAATTTTTAATTGCACCTTATCTATGCATCATCTTGTTTGTAATTCAGAAAGTTTTAGTTTTAGTGTGTTGGTGGGGTATCAAAGATTTCTCACGATTTTATTCTTGTTACGTGGTATTATTTGTTTCTATTTTATTGATCATCGTCATCATCATCATCATTATCATCATCTGCATCATCCACATCTACTGTGCTACTTTTTCTGTTACTTTTTGTTGTTGTTGTTGTTATGGAATTTATATTCAATGGTACGATTAGTAAATGGTGTTAGTCAAAGTTGTTATTGATGGAATTTTATCAAGACTCCTATAAATATCGTTTTTAAAAACCCTAATCAGCATTTATCACTTGTCTTATTCAAGATTTAAGTTCTTTTGTTTTATTTGCACGCTACTGTCGGTGTTATAAAACTTTTAAAACACAGTTAATAATTAAAATATATGGAGATTATATGATGATAAGTTTCTCAGTTAATTCTCTTTGATATTTTCAGTTCTTTTAATAATTCAGTTTTTGGATTAGTTCTCAGTTTTCTATCCAGTTTAGTTCGTAGTACATTTTCATTTCTATTTTCAGTTATTAAGTTTTCAGTTTCACAGTCCGGTTTTAAATTTGATTTGGTAATTCGTTTGCTTTAGTTTTCAATGAAATTCTTAATACATTTCTTAGTTCCCTTATTACTTCCTAGTTCGTTTCCTAATTCATTTCTCAGTTCAAGTCTTCGTTAGTTCAGTTTTGTTCTCTGATTAGTTCTTATGTTCAGTTCTAAGTTCCGTTCTAATTTGTTTGGTTTAGTTTTCAATTAAATTCTTAGTTCAGTTCACAGTTCAATTTTCAGTTCAATTCATAATCTTTTCATTAAGTTTTTAACTCCCAATTCAGTTCTAGTTCTTTTCGCTTAATTTGGAATTACGTTCTCAATTCAGGTTTTAATTAATTTTAAAATTAATTCTTAGTTTCTACTCTAAATTCTGGCATAGTTCGTTTAATTTGCTCAGTCCTCTTCAAATTAGTTCAATCTATTTCGTTTCGCATCATTGTCATTCAGTTCACAGTACAGTTCTCAGTTCGGTTTTAGTTCTTCTCGTTTTGTTTTTGCATTTCATTTCTAAGTGCGATCTTAGTCCAGTTTACAATTTGTTTTAGATCCTTATTCAGTTTCGATTCAGTTCTAGCTCAGTACGTTGTTCAGCTTTCAGTTTAGTTATCAGATAAGTTCCAAGATCAGTTCATAGTTTAAGTTGTTAATACAGTTCTTAAGTAAGTTCTTAATTTTATTTTAGTTTAATTCTTATTGAAGTTTTCCAGTTCTTATTTCAGTTTTCATTTTTTAGTTTTGTCCTTAGTTCAGTCCTTAGGTAATTTCTAGTTCAGTTTCAGTTCAGTTCTAGTTCATTTCTAGTTCAGTTCCAGTTCATTTCTAGTTCAGTTCTAGTTCAGTTCCAGTTCATTTCTAGTTCAGTTCTAGTTCAGTTCCAGTTCATTTCTAGTTCAGTTCTAGTTCAGTTCCAGTTCATTTCTAGTTCAGTTCTAGTTCAGTTCCAGTTCATTTCTAGTTCAGTTCTAGTTCAGTTCCAGTTCATTTCTAGTTCAGTTCTAGTTCAGTTCTAGTTCAGTTCTAGTTCATTTCTAGTTCAGTTCTAGTTCAGTTCTAGTTCAGTTCTAGTTCATTTCTAGTTCAGTTCTAGTTCAGTTCTAGTTCAGTTCTAGTTCAGTTCCAGTTCATTTCTAGTTCAGTTCTAGTTCAGTTCCAGTTCATTTCTAGTTCAGTTCTAGTTCAGTTCCAGTTCAGTTCTAGTTCAGTTCTAGTTCAGTTCCAGTTCATTTCTAGTTCAGTTCTAGTTCAGTTCTAGTTCAGTTCTAGTTCATTTCTAGTTCAGTTCTAGTTCAGTTCCAGTTCATTTCTAGTTCAGTTCTAGTTCAGTTCCAGTTCATTTCTAGTTCAGTTCTAGTTCAGTTCTAGTTCAGTTCTAGTTCATTTCTAGTTCAGTTCTAGTTCAGTTCTAGTTCAGTTCTAGTTCAGTTCTAGTTTAGTTCTAGTTCAGTTCTAGTTCAATTCTAGCTCAGTTCCAGTTCATTTCTAGTTCAGTTCTAGTTCAGTTCCAGTTCATTTCTAGTTCAGTTCTAGTTCAGTTCTAGTTCAGTTCTAGTTCAGTTCCAGTTCATTTCTAGTTCAGTTCTAGTTCAGTTCTAGTTCAGTTCTAGTTCAGTTCTAGTTCAGTTCTAGTTCAGTTCTAGTTCAGTTCCAGTTCATTTCTAGTTCAGTTCTAGTTCAGTTCTAGTTCAGTTCTAGTTCAGTTCTAGTTCAGTTCTAGTTCAGTTCCAGTTCATTTCTAGTTCAGTTCTAGTTCAGTTCTAGTTCAGTTCTAGTTCAGTTCTAGTTCAGTTCTAGCTCAGTTCTAGTTCAGTTCTAGTTCAGTTCTAGTTCAGTTCTAGCTCAGTTCTAGTTCAGTTCTAGTTCAGTTCTAGTTCAGTTCTAGTTCAGTTCTAGTTCAGCTCTAATTAAGTTCTAATTTAGTTCTTAGTTCAGTTCTAGTTCAGTTCTTAGTTCAGTTCTATGTCAGTTCTAGTTCAGCTCTAATTTAGTTCTTAGTTCAGTTCTTAGTTAATTAGTTCAGTTTTTAGTTCCGTTCTAATTCATTTCTAGTTTATAGTTCAGTTCTAGCTCATTTCTAATTCCATTTTAATTCTGCATTTCTTTCAGTTCTCAATTCAGTTTCCAAATAGATCTCTGTTTTAATTAGATGATCACATAGAGTCGACCATTATCGACTTCTATGAATTTATTTGCCCTGTCTCGTTGAATGCAATTAACTCTATCATTTTATTTGTTTGTATTATCAACCTTTTCTAGCTTCTGTTTTAACACAACCAATAATTTTCTTTTTTATTTGTTGTAGTTTGTATTTAAAAATTTATTCACTAATTGTTTCAACTTGGAAAAGGATGCTGTTGTTGTTGCTATTGTTGCTGACACTGCTGCTGCTGATAGTTGAGTCGATATTAAAGATTCAAATTGGCGCCCGTTAAGAAAGAAACTTCGATCTTGACTTTATTTTATATATTTTTAAACAAGAGAAAGAATTTAAAGTTTTATTTGTATGTTTAAAAGTTGGTGTATGTATGTATGTATGTATGTATGTATGTATGTATGTATGTATGTATGTATGTATTTTATAGTAAGAATATTGATTGTTAATTTTCAACTTTAACATTTTATTCAATTTCGGCATGTCGCTTTTAACTTTTATTTTCATTTTTTTTCTTTAAATGTTTTTATCAATTCTTTTGTGATTTTTTTAAATCTCTTTGGACTTTTTATTAAATTCAAAAAGTCATCAAGTATTTTGAAAATCTTCAAATTTATAATTTTATATTGAAATCTTCTTCAAAAAAATCTTTTCTTTTTTTCTACTTCTTCTTCTTTTCTTTCTCAATCTTTATTTTAGAAATTTAATTTTCAAATCTTAAAAAAAATAACTCTG
Source organism: Cochliomyia hominivorax (assembly GCA_004302925.2). Lineage (NCBI taxonomy): Eukaryota > Metazoa > Arthropoda > Insecta > Diptera > Calliphoridae > Cochliomyia > Cochliomyia hominivorax. The sequence continues at coordinate 31,230,469 of PYHX02000413.1, forward strand.
AAATCGATTACAAAAAAAAAAGAAAAAATTCATATACAGCCAAAACTTTTAAACCAAGTATTATATGATTTTTTTGTTCAATGTCAAACGAATGAATACTTGATCCTACAAAAGTTATGCCGTCAAAATTTTCCCAATATTATCAAACAGTACCGAGAGAATTTGTCCATAAATAGAACATCTGGTAGAAAGAAAGGTCCACATGAGGTTTCTAAAGTCAAATAAATAGAAAGCATTTTTAAAAGAGCTCCCAACACACCCGGTAGGAAGGTAGACCGGTTAGTTCAGTGCTCGGACTATTTGGTACGAAAACCATACAGGTTTGAAAACTACAAAAGACTCAAAAAGTTTCTGATAGGAACGCAGCTGAAAATTTAGGGACCAAAACAAAGCACAGAAATTGAAGTCGTGTTTTCTAAACTAAATATTTTTTTGCGCAAAATAGATGACTAAACGTATGCTCTTGGAGATTTTTTGCAACTTCTGAAATTTTATGTTGCAGATGCTCGAGGGAATGTTGAAGAAAAGTTAAGGCCGAAAAGCAGTCAAGGTAACCCAAAAATTTCTTGGTATGGCAAACAATATGAAGTTGCGGCAAAAGAGCCAAACATTTGTTACAACGGGCTCTATAAATACCGATATTTAGATCAAAGATTATTTACAAAAGAAGTTGCTTCCATTGATAAGACTTTATAATGTGTCCACTTATTTTTGGCCACACTTAGGATTCAGTCACTATGGTAAAAACCCTTGAGTGGTACAAGAAAAATAATGTGGCATTTGTACCAAGAGAGGCAAATCCTCTAAAATGCCCGGAGCTAAGGTCAGTGGAAAGATATCGGGTTCTTGTTAAAAGAGAATTGAACTGAGATTTTCGAGGTCTTATTAGTAGAAATTTGATTTTTAGTAAAAAATATATTTTTTGTGAAAAATTGAATTGAATTTTTTGTAAAAATAATTGAATATTTTGGTGAAAATTCGGTTTTTTTGTTAAAAAATTTTGTAAAAAATTAAATTTTTTGTTAAAAAATGAATTTTTTGTAAAACAATTTATTTTTTTTGTGAAAAATTGAATTTTTGTGAAAAATTGATTTTTTGTGAAAAATTGAATTTTTTGTGAAAAATTGAATTTTTTGTGAAAAATTGAATTTTTTGTGAAAAATTGAATTTTTTGTGAAAAATTAAATTTTTTTGTGAAAAATTAAATTTTTTGTGAAAAATTTAATTTTTTGTGAAAAATTAATTTTTTTGTGAAAAAATTAATTTTTTGTGAAAAATTTAATTTTTTGTGAAAAATTTAATTTTTTGTGAAAAATTTAATTTTTTTGTGAAAAATTTAATTTTTTGTGAAAAATGTTTTTTTTTTGTGAAAAATTTAATTTTTTGTGAAAAATTGACTTTTTGTGAAAAATTGAATTTTTGTGAAAAATTAATTTTTTGTGAAAAATTGAATTTTTTGTGAAAAATTGAATTTTTTGTGAAAAATTGAATTTTTTGTGAAAAATTGAATTTTTTGTGAAAATTGAATTTTTTGTGAAAAATTGAATTTTTTCTGAAAATTGAATTTTTTGTGAAAAATTGAATTTTTGTTGAAAAATTGAATTTTTGTAAAAAATTGAATTTTTTGTAAAAAATTGATTTTTTGTAAAAAAATTTAATTTTTGTAAAAAATTTAATTTTTGTAAAAATTTAATTTTTGTAAAAAATTTAATTTTTGTAAAAATTTAATTTTTGTAAAAAATTTAATTTTTTGTAAAAATTGAATTTTTCGTAAAAAATAAAATTTTTGTGAAAAATTGAATTTTCGTAAAAAATACAATTTTTGTGAAAATTTAATTTTCGTAAAAAATACAATTTTGTGAAAAATTGAATTTTTCGAGAAAAATTGAATTTTTTGTGAAAAATTTTTTGTAAAAATTTAAATCTTTTTGTGAAAAAATCGATTTTTTTGTAAAAAATTTATTTTTTTTTGTGATTTTTTTTTTAATGTTAATTTTTTTTTTGTGAAAAAATGAATTTTTTGTGAAAAACAGATTTTTTTCTTGAAAAATTGAATTTTTTGCCAAAAAATTTAATTTTTTGTGAGAAATTTATTTTTTTGTGAAAAATTTAATTTTTGGAGAAAAATTAATTTTTTGTGAAAAATTTAATTTTTGGAGAAAAATTAATTTTTTGTGAAAAATTTAATTTTTGGAGAAAAATGATTTTTTTGTAAAAAATGATTTTTTTGTAAAAATTAAATTTTTTTGTGAAAAATTGAATTTTTGTTGTGAAAAAAATTAAATTTTTTATTGAAAAATTTATTATTTTTTTTCTTTTGTGGAAAAATTTATTTTTTTTTATTTTATTATTTATTATTTTATTATTTTTTTTTTTTTTTTTTTTTGTGAAAAATTGAATCTTTTGTGAAAATTGAATTTTTGGTGTGAAAAATTTTATTTTATTGAAAATTCTAATTTAGTGAACAATTTATTTTAAAGTAGAGAATTGAATTTTTATAAAAAAATGAATTTTTAGTGAAAATTGAGTTTTCATTGAAAAACCATTTTGAAGTAAAAATTATGAATTTTAAGTAAAAATTTAAAGTTTTAGAAAAAAAATAGAAAAATTTTAATTTAATGTAAATTCGAATTTTGAGACTCCTAAACAAAATGGAATGACAAACTAATACATGACCTATTTTGTTGGGTATAAAAAAGAATATATTTCAGTTTAAATTAATTTTAAATCCTTATTCATTTTAATATATGAATTCACAATTTAATGTTATTATATATCAGTTATTTTAATTATAGTCTTTTTAACACCAGATATTATTAATTTTAAATTATGATAGGAACTCCCTCAGTTTTTTGTCTTATCTATAATTCGAGGCATTTTATAAAGAAAACATAAATTATTAATAATCTATATAAATCACAGATATAAAAAATTACACCATTAGTAACTCCTTATTTCACCCACTTCACATCATACATTTTTTTCATATTTGAATTTTTAATATTTTATTTTTAATTAATAACAATTTTGCCCCATTTATTTCAAATTTAATCAAATTTCTTAAAAATTCCTTTAATTATAAAAAATCCCATAAATTGACACCATTTACATAATTTTATGTCTAAAATTGATTAATAATCCCAAAGTTACACCCAGTTGAAGACGCTGGACTTATTAAATAATTTATCAAAATTCCCTTATTTAATTATTACATATTTAGTTCTAACTAATTAGATTTACTCCAGTTTAAAATTTCTAATTCATTTCAATGTAAAAGAAAAATTTATTTATTTGGAAATTCCCCGAAAATATTAATTCATCGTGTTAATGCCACACCTTTTATGGACGTCACACAAAAGAACAAAAACACTAAAACTAACACTGACACATAAAGTCTGTCTAGTCTCGGGAATTGTACCTGTTGCAGCAACGACGTCATTATATTTAACGCCAGGCCAAAAAGAAGAAGAAGAAGAAAAAACAATGAGCCCCTTTTTTAGGTTAAGAAAAACACACATTTGAACTAAATTAAATCCACGCACCATAAAAATCATAACATACATATTAAAGCATATATATATGTATGTATATATGTATAGTAATTTTGAGTATGTGTAACTTAAATTAAAACTATTAATCATCCTGTTTTTGTATGTTACGTGGTAAACACATACTTTCATACATTCTAAGATACAAATACACAATTTTTAAGAGGCGGATAGCAGCTTCAACGAAAAACACTGCGTTCAATTTCAACTCATTTCATACTTAATAAATGAGAAAAAGAAGAAGAAGAAGAAGACAAAATAAACCATAAAATATAATGGGCCTGACACAGCTTATTAAACTGGTGATAGTTCCTGGTAAAAGACTATTTAATTATGCTCATTTAGTGGCGATTAATGTTTTTATTAGCTGCCATAATTATGAGAATCTGAAACAGGTACCAAAAGTCTAAATCATATTAAGTCCCTTCTTTCGCGTATAACCCAAATTTTAAAGAATTAAAACAAAAACAATTTTTGAGAAATTCCAGAAATATTCTCAATCAAAATTTTAATAACAACAGTTAGGAATATCGATTACTTGGCACCGATTTTATAATCCCAAAAGACAATGATGTTTTCCTAAGAATATTTAAATTAAGCGCCTGCGCAAAGAGTTGTGGTATTATGAAGCGCCGCTATTCAAAAAGGGCGTTAGACTTTTATTAGGGTTTAAGTAAAAATAATAAAAATTATTGTGAAGAAAAGAAGAAAAAAGGGTTGGAAAGGGTTTTAAGCGAAGGAGAGAGTTTAACATAAATCTAGTTTGGTGCCTAAAACTCTTTCATCAAAAGTCACAATTTAACGAAAACATTTTATTTAATATTTTATATGTTTTATAGCGGTTAATATAATAATAAATCGGAATATATCTACAGTTGTTGATTCCGAAAAATCTGTTTAACTATCTATAAATAAGGGTGTAACTTTTGTATCGTAAAAAGTATTTAAACGAAATTTCACATAATTAAAGCTAAAATACTTTCGAGATTATTTTGGAGAATCACAAAAGCTGTCTGTTAAAGGGACGTAGTCGGTAGCTCTTCATAGTTAAGCACCTCAAGTATAATGTTTTTCTTCTTTAACATGAACAATGATTTGTGACAAAAAGCATTTA
>PYHX02000413.1:31235230-31265721 GCA_004302925.2 Cochliomyia hominivorax
TTTGTTTTAAATTTGAAGAATGTAAAAAAAAATTATTTAAAATCTTTTCAAAAACAATTAAAAATTAAGCGACAATTTAGTTTAAACTAAATTTAAAAAAGAAAACAATTAGAAAGAAAAAACTCTTATTATTTACATTACAAAAAATGCATATTTTACACAAACAAAAAACCCTTGAATGCAACAACAATAAAAACCACATAATAAACATTTAATCAAGCGAAGCCATTGTAAAATAAATATAGAAAGAAATAAAAAAACAACAACAACATTTTTTTCAACAAGAGATTATCATTCATGACACTCTTGAAAATGGAGTCTGTTATTATTTGGTTTAAAACATAAAAGAGTAAAAGAGAAAGAGCTATAAAAATAAGCAGAAAAAAATAAACAAAATAACTGTGTGTTTTATTTTGATTTTTTCTGTAGTAGAGAGCATGTGTGAAAGAGAGAGAGAGAGAGAGCGAGCGAGCATATAACTCGAAGTAGGAGTTAATGAGTGTTTGGGTGTGTGTTGTTGTTGTTTTTGTTTATGATGTTTAACAGGTAGAACAAGTATTTATTATGTTTTCTTTTGTGTATTTGATTTAAAAACAAGTGTTTCTGAAAACTCTCTTTTCTTGTGTAGCAATATTTAATTGAGTAGAATTGATCTTTTTTTCTTGTGGTGTGTTTATTTTGGAATGAGAGTGTGTGTAAGAGTTTTAAGATTTTGTTTAGAGGGAATAAATAGAAATGAGTATTTGGTAAAATCAGTTTGAGAACAAACGTGAAACAAGCAACAAGTAGAAGACGGAATAAAATCAAAGAAAGAAATTATTTTGAATAGAAAAAATAAGAAAACAAATAAACTAAAAATGATTACCATGAACGAATTAGTGGATTTAAGAATGCAACAACAAATTGCTCATGAAATATTATATCGTCAACAATTATGCAACGTATCCCAGATCCGTTTGCTGCAATGATGCCTTCCGCTATGCACATGGCTCCCGCACAAATGTTAATACCTTCCCACCCACCTTTACCGGGAGTAGAAGCTAAATTGGAGAATAACGATTTATGGCAACAATTTCATAAAATTGGCACTGAAATGATTATAACAAAAAGTGGAAGGTAAGATCATTTTAACGATCTAAATGTGTTATCAGTCATTGAGCACGAACAAAAACTTAATAAATTTAAATAGACATTTAAAAAAAAGATCTTAAGCTTAAAGATCTTTTTATAGTTTGTTTGTTGATTTAAGATAACGAAAAGATAACAAAACTGTTTTTTTATCTAGAAAATAATTTAATAAATAATTTTCTTTTTTTCTCCCTTTTAGACGTATGTTCCCTTCTATGCGTGTTTCCCTTAAGGGTTTGGAAGAAGAGGCTCAGTACTGTGTTTTAATTGAAATGGTTCCCATTGGTGATTGTCGTTATAAGTTTTCTGGCTCTCAGTGGGTACCCGCCGGTGGTGCAGAACCTCAATCTCCCCAAAGAATGTATTTGCACCCCGATAGTCCCGCTACAGGGGCCCATTGGCAAGCTCAACCTATTCTTTTTAATAAAGTTAAATTGACAAACAACACTTTGGATAATAATGGTCATGTAAGTGTCTTTTTCGGAACGAAAAAAAGTCATCTATTCTTTTAATTTGTTTTAAAAGATCTTTATTAAATTTAACATTTTTCCTTCTTTCCAGATTGTGTTGGCAAGTATGCATAAATATCAGCCTCGTATACATGTGATTCGTACCAATGATTTATCCCAGATACCCTGGGCTCCACAGCAGCCATTTGTGTTTCCAGAAACGGAATTTGTGGCAGTAACCGCTTATCAGAATGATCGCATTACAAAATTGAAAATCGATAACAATCCCTTTGCCAAAGGATTTCGTGAAACCGGTCAATCTAAATGCAAAAGAAAAATGTCTCTTTCGCCCTCACCATCGGATGGAGAAAATCAAAATACTTCCTCCTCTCAGTGTGATGATGATCAGTCGAGTGTGGCCAGTAGTCAAGATTCTCCCCAAGCAAAGCGTTTGTGTATGCGTGAAGATCGTTTACCTTATATTGACTTAAATAATGTAATGCGTTATACTTTACCCGCTCATTTGAATGAAATGATTCCTCCTGCATTTTTCCCTCAAAATATGCCAACCATGTTTATGCCTTCACTACCCGCTGCCTATATGGAACCTTTGCCATCGCAAAGATTACCTTATCATCAACATCCCCACACAATCTCAGATTATGATTATAATTCGGGTAATGATGAGACTTCCAGTCAAATTTCTTCTTTGCCGGAAGAACAAAATCCCGAATTATTTGTAGATGTGGTAAGCACTTCATCGGAAGAGTCACAAGATTCTGAAAAATTCTTAACTTCAAATGCTTCACCCACCTCTTCGCCACAACCTTCTGCATGTGAGATGCCTGTTAAACGTAGCAGTTTTAGTATATCTTCCATATTGGGAAGTAATCCTCGTAATGCTGTTTCAGTTTAAATTTTGCAGTTTGGAGTTTAAAAAGAGGATGCTGAGCATTATTTTGGAAAAAAATTCTGGAGAAAAAATTTGTAAATAATTTTTTGTAATTTAAAACTTAATCTATTTTTTTTGTAAAATTTATGTAAAAATTAAGATTTTGTTTTTGTATTAATAATTAAAATAATTTATTTAATTAAGTTTTAATTTAAGTTGAAATAAAAATTAAGAGAATTTTTTAAAGAGAAAATTTCAAAAAATTTCATTTATAAAACTAAAGTTGTTGTTGTTGTTTTTGTTTAATACGTGAGCTTTGAAAGAGAGAAAAAGAGCTTTTAAAATAATAAAGCCTTTTGGATTAAAAGCCCTTCATCTAAATTAAAATCAAACTGTTACTAATTGCGGATTCCAAGAAAAACTTAATTTATACATAAAAATTGTAGTAAAAAAAACAGCGGAGGTCTGAAAAATTATATACAACAATCTTCGTAGAACTTGAAGATGAAACTCTGAAAAATATATATGAATTTTTTGGGATTTTTTCAAGGTGGCAACATTTATTGTTACGAAGGTGGCAACATTTATTGTTACGAAGTTGTTACGAAATATTGTTTGTTACGAAGTTAATATTTTTTATTGTTTTATAAAGAAATCTTAAGTGAAATGAGTGTAAAGTAAGCATGGAAAGATCTGCCTGCAAGCTCTGTTCAAACTTTGTCAATTTTAGAAAAAAGTCTGACAATTACTATAGAAGTGAGAATCGCCTCAGATTGCGACTTGATGGAGGAAAATGTCTACTTTATAGGGTCTTAGATGAAACTAGTTCTAGTTTAAGTTCAGTTCTAGTTCGTTTTTGGTTCTGTTTTAATTCGATTCAGTTCTATTTCAGTTCTAGTACAGTTATAGTTCAGTTCTGGTTCGGTTCTAGTTGAGTTCTTATTAAGTTTTAGTTCAATTCCAGTTCAGTTCTAGTTCAATTCAGTTCTAGTTCACATCTTATTCAGTTCTAATGCAGTTGTTCAGTTTTAGTTAAGTTCTAGATCAGTTCAAGTTCAGTTCTAGTTCTGTTCATTCAAGTCAATTAAAAACACCCCCATTAATTCTATCAGCCAGTCAGGATTTTCCAAATTTTAAATAAATAAAAATTTCATTTATTTAAATATCTGCAATTTTCCTCTAAATAACCAAGAATTTGTGATATTTAAAATGCTTTTTGATTTTAATTTAGTTTTCTTTTCATGTCTTTTAAAAATAAAAACTGGTTCCATTTAGTTTTGGTTTCAGTTGATTTCTATTTAATTTATATTCTAAACAAACTCGAGTTAAGTAATCAAAAGATACTTAGAAATCATTAGTTTTGTTAAACGTCCTTTTTAGGTAACTTTTGCAAATTACAATGATATAAACTTAAATGAGAGAAAAGGACTTGATTTCATTAAAGTTGAAAAAAATGAACTACGAGGGTTTTAACAAAAGTTTTGGGTTTTCCTGAAAACCTCTTAAATAGTTATAGAGTGACAAGAGAGATTTTTAACAGATGCAACATTTTTTGATAAGCGATCTTAATATCTCTAACTACTTTAATAGAATCAACTATAAATCATTCGTCAATTACAGCTGCTGGATTTCATCAATGAGACATTTTTATACTTTTTAAAATTTTCGTTTAATAGAAAAATCTACACGACGTTGCGTTGATAATAATAGACAACAACCAACAACAATGATCAATTTCATAGAACTCAAGGTGATCGTCAACCACAAAACAACCTGTACGAACAAACCGATTGTTACACGAACACGAACACAAACAGAACAGAAATAGAACAAGAGATCTTACACTATACAAAACTACAACTTGCAACATAATTTTTACCTTGATTACATTTTACTTTACTTTACATTACTTACACTCACATTAATGTAGTATAAACGTACTGAGAGTTTTCTGCTTATCAGCAGATCATAGAAAGCCGCATCTTAAATGATGGCGCCAAGTCAAATATTACAAGGTAGCAAACGGCTGACAATTATTCTGGTGTGTTATTGGCCAGGAAATTTTTAAAGGAAAATACAATTTATGTTTTTAGAAGCAAAATAAGAAGAATAAGAAGAGAATGTTAACTCTCTTTAGTGATGATTTTGTAAAAGAAATTTTATTTTAATATAAACAGAGGTTCCAAATTAATATTTTGAGAAATAATTCTATAACTTTTGAACCGTTAAAGGTATTTAAGACAAATTTGGCAGGTTTAAAATTGACATATTTTCTAGTTGTTGGGGAGTATAACAGATCTCCAGCATGTCAGGAGGCATGGGAGAGGTTTTCTGAAGTTGGACCCAGAAATATATTAAAAATAGTGAAATCTGCTTTGAGGAAGTATAGTTCAGGTTGAATATCAGGCTAAATCATAAACCTTTTATAGAAGTATTTGCTATTCAAGAAAACTTTGTAACAAGGAGATTAACAATGTGTAATAAAAAAGTTAATAGAATTTTATTTGTTGTTAGAATTTCATAAAGAACTTTAAATTTCGCTTTTTGAGTGAGTTTTTTGAAAAATAACATTTATATTTGAATTTCAATAAAATTTGAACAAAGAATGATATTTATTTTATATTTCAGTGTTATGTATTCAAATTCGTGCTTAAATCAGAATATAGAAAAGATTCCCATATTTCCTTACGAAAATACCAAAAATTCCCAATCCTTATAAAACATGTAAAAAATTTGATTTTTTCCATAAAAATGATCATCCTGTCGTTATAAGTGTTCCTCAGTACACCAATACTACTTGCATGTTTACCTTACATATCCAGTCATATAACTTAAATAGTTTGCACTGAATCCCAGTGTTAACGTTTTAAAAAATTACCAAACAATTTTTAGATTAAGTTCGAAATGTTCAAACTTTGGAAAGGTCTTAAGGGCAGATCTTTGCCTCAAGAAAACCCAGATTTGTAATGTACTTATCTTCATTAAGTTTTCTTTAGAATAATCAAAAATTTAAAAGTTTAAAATGAAAAACTTATTTAATTAATAAATAAATTTTGTTGGATTTTTTGCAAAACCAAAAATTTAAAATTTTTCAAAGTTCCAAATTTAGATTAACATAACTTTTTAATGGAACCATATATTTATATAGTTCTTAAAATAATAGGGAATCTAAAACATATTTTTAAAAAATTTTGGAAATCTGAAAAATATTTTTAATATAAAAAATTTTAAAAAACTTGTCTTAAATGGGTTAATAATATATTTCGGCCTGAATATCTCAGAAACGATTATTGATAAAATACAACATATTAACATATTTTATAGAGATTTATAAGGACTATCTATATATAAAATTTCTTTGGTCTCATATCACAAATGAATTTTTGGCGAATTTTCCAAAAAAAAAAAAAAATCATTATCCCAAAGGACAAATTTGGAAGTCCACCTACTAGTCCACCTTCAAGTAAGGGACCAGTGCTTCTTTAAACCAATTCAAAAATATCTCAGCTAAAACCATGTTAAATTTTAATCAAATATTTCCAACAGATCAAAAGTTACCACAATATAACCAAAAACATTTTTGAAAACCCTCTATTTTCATCACTAAAGTGAGTTTAAATTCTCTTCTCGACCACCGTTTAGGAACCACTGTCAAAGGTGAGTGTTAAGTAAAAAGAAAGTAAGTAATCTAACAAGATGGCTGGTTTTTAATGAATTTAAAAAAAATTCTTCTTATCGCTACATTTCCATTTGAGAACAAAAGGAAATTGATGTTTTCACGTACAAACGAACACGTAATATTTGATAGTGGACCGATCACCAGGACCACCATCATAACTATTACAAAAAACAACAACAATAAATACAATTTAAGATTATGGCATGTTTAAATTGTCAAACGTAACGCCAGCTTATCATTGTTTTCATCATAATGATGATCAACCGTGATCACCATGATCACTATGATCATTAGGAGCAATTTTATGTATTAAAAACAACAAAATTTTCCAAGTTCACATCCATAAGAAACAAAGAAATGTTTAACAACTGTTAAATGTCCGAAGGATTTTTGTTATTTGATTATGATTACAACCTGCAGGAGAGAGAGAGAGGGAGAACTCTTGTTGGCGGTTAAAATTCAAACGATTTTTTCGAAAAACAATTTTTAACATTTGTATTTTGTCAACGTTGATTTAAATGTGTTTTTAACTCCACAAGTTTTTTTTTTCAGGAATTTTTGTAATGAATATTCAATACGGGTGGCATTTAAATCGCACCCGCGTTATATTGAACGAAAAGAAAAAAAATCGCCAGACAAAAACAAAAATCCCGAAAACAATTGATGACTTAAATTTTGTCGATTGTCTTGAGGAGCTGGAAAAAATACATATAATTCAGAGACTTTTATTTAACAACTTGTTTCCTATTGTCATTTGTAGTGGCCATAAAAACAAGTCACAATGAATCGACGCCGACAATGGCAATGCTGTTAAACAGAAGAGTAATCGAGAATTGATATAGCAGAAAAAGGGCCCAAATTCAATATTTTTTTTGAAATATTAATTTATCATGATAACAAAATGAGTTATTACATTATTCAAAAAATTGTCTATCATTGAAGACATTTTTTTCCATCTTTTTGATAGTATTGGGCACACCAAAAGCCCAATTTTGAATACCCTATTCCAAATTGAAGTATTTTCCAGTAACGATATTCTACATCAACCGAAATAAGCGAAATTGAGGGGAACATAGTCTGGGTTATAAGGCAGTTAAGTCAAATTACCATTTTTATATATTGAACGCTCTTGTAGCCGAGTTACGACCAATTTCCCTGCTTCTGAACGCCTTTAAAAGAAGGATTAATGTGTGATTTCCAATGATAATTTATGTTCTTATTGCTTTTTTCAATAGTACTTCCAATTCTTTATCTTCAAACTGTATTCGATTAACATTTTTAATCCACAATTGGGCACGTTTGTGATGTACCATGAAAGGAATGTGCTGCACAAGTATTCATCCCATCGGAGCTGTCAGCAACTGATCATCAGTTTCATTACTGATCTCTAATTTTCCTATTTTCAATTCTTTGAATAAATAAAGTTTTTTTAATAAATTGTTCTAAGTTTGCATTTTTTACTAGATGCGATCGAAACCCACAGCAAATTATTAACAGCAAATTATTATTAACAATATATATCACCGGAATAATATGCATTCAGTCTCATAGAATCGGCAATTTACTAAATAGACTGCGATCGACTCATAGGATCGGCAATTTACTAAAAAGCTGCATATGATTGCGATACGCTGAATACTCCGCTTCTCCAACCGATGGCTCTTAGGCCATCTTTGAATTTGAAATGAAGAAAAAAGGAATACCTTTTGCTATTTGGACTTGTCTTGCCCAAAGCGCTTAGGGCAGGTGCTTCTGAAATCTAAAACATCTTATATGAAAAATCCACTAAATCAGATGAAAAGGGACCAGAAAAGGGTTACAAAACAATTTTTCTTTAGCAATAATTCTATTCTGGAATAATACTTTGGGAGGATCACAGATTCCTAGACAGATCAGGGATCTTCAGAATGATCTTCAAAGTAATCTATAATAACGATCACAAAGTTGCTATTTAATATTTAACATTATAAAACGAAAATCTGAATCCTTTAAAAGGCCCCTATAACTTCATGGTCTTCAAAAGCAGCTGATCTCAAAAAAGACTAAATCGTAATAACGATAAACAACATGATTCTCATCGTTACGATTTCAAAGAGTATAAACTCTTAAACACAAAGTGTTTATAAGCTCCACATTAATAACACAATGCATATTCATGTTCTTCTGGTTCAAAAGACCGACCATTCCGCCAGTGATAAATATATAAGATCATCAACAACATTTAAATATTGTTGTGGTTTCTGTTTTAAGCTGCTGCTGTTGTTGTTGATAGTGATGATCGTTTTCCGTTTCATTGTTAATTTAAGTTAATTTTCCATTACCCTTTCTTTCCCTTTTAAACTAAATTTTAAAGATATAAGGGATCATGAGGAGGGAAAAGGGGGGCTGTAGGGAAAAGGGGAGTTTAACAAATTTATTGAATTCTTATTGGGGAAATTGTTGTTAACATTAAGTTTGTTTGAATGTCACAGTCATTGTTGGTTAAAAAAGAAAAATGAAGAGGTTTTGGGAGATCGAAAAAAGAATAAGTGAAGATCTTCTTCTTCTTCTGAGCATCTTTTACAGATCTACATGCTGTGATAACAAATGTTAGCAACATGTAAATTGGGCAGAAGCAACAACATCAGCAACATCTTTACTTTGTCGCTTTATTGGAACTTAAAATGACTGAATGAATGAAATTAAAGCGCCCTGTTGCAGTTTTTTTTTATCCATCCATACGTCCGTCCGTCCGTCTGTCTTTCATTATTTTTTGCTCAGAGACAAATAAAAACTTAAATCCACCAGAAAAGAAAAAAATATCAAGAGTCTTTTTTTGTCGGCTTAAATCAAAGCTTTTGGTTGCTGTTGTTGTTACTGTTTTATTTTATTGATTCGGCTTAAAAGAAAAAAATAAAAAAACAGCAGCCACTAATTTTCTGTTTGGCGACAATTTTATCGTCAGTCTCACATTAAAATTATTTCAGTTGACTTTCTTTATTCTCCCGCTTTATTTGGATACATTTACATACATCGATACACACACAAAAACATACACACATATAAAAAATGTATCTCACAGTTTGTTGCATGATGAAGCAACAAAAAAAAAAAAAAAAAAAAAACAACAACAATAGTTATATTGAGAACTCTACTTTACTACTGAATGCAGCGAAAAAACTTCATGATAGTTGAACAATTTTTGTTTTGTTTTGTTTTTGTTTTTTTGGAGGTCTTCAAAGTTTCTTCGTTGGCGATATTATTGTCTTTGTTGTTGACATTTGGATAAATATTATTTTTGGTAGATACATTTGTATCTTTCTATCTTTTTATGTTTTGAATTTTCTTTTCTTGTGTTTATTGTTATTGTTGTTGTATTTTTGGTTTTGTTAATTGCTTTCCACTTTGACAGGGAGCAGTTTATGTGAGAATTAGTTGGTGAGATCGTAAACTTTTTACTTTAAATATGAAAAACAACAATTTTTATTCGTTTTAATTCAAAACAAAATTTTTTGGTAGAAATCGATTTTTTAAATTGAAAGTAAAATTGTATATTAAAAAATCAACTAGAAGAAGAAAGACAGAAAGAACTTTTTGCACAAAAAATATTTACACAAAAAACTTACTCATCTTTTTTCTCTAGTAAATTTTTTACATCAAAAAATTTACTCTACTTTAGTAAAATTTTTACACCGAAAATTTTGTGTAAATTATTTAAAATTTCGTTTTAAAGAAATTTGTGTAAATTTCCGTTTCAAAAAAAAAAAAAAAAAAAAAATCCGTTAAAAAAATTCCCTTTTTATAAAAAATTTTGTGTAAATTTTATTTTATAGAAAATTTTGTGTAAATTTTTAATTTTTAGAAAATATTGTGTAAATTTTTATTTTACAGAAAATTTTGTGTAAATTTTTATTTTACAGAAAATTTTGTGTAAATTATTATTTTACAAAAAATTTTGTGTAAATTTCGGTTTTAAAGAAAATGTTTTGCATTTTTTATTTTCAAGTAATTTTTTTAATAGAAAATTTTGTGTAATTTTTTAATAGAAATTGTTTAAATTTTTTTTCATGTGTAAAATTTCTTTAATAAAAAATTTTGTGTAAATTTTCTTTTTTCTATAAAATTTTGTGTAAAATTTCTTTTAACATAAAATTTTTTATAAAATTTATTTTTCATAGTAAATTTTGTGTAAATCTTTTTCTTTTTTCACGGAGATTTCTGTGTAAAAAATTTTTTGTAAATTTTCTTTTACTAGAAATTTTTTTGCAAATTTTCTTTTACTAGAAAATTTTTTGCAAATTTTCTTTTACTAGAAAGTTTTTTGCAAATTTTCTTTTACTAGAAAATTTTGTGTAAATTTTCTTTTACTAGAAAATTTTGTGTAAATTTTCTTTTACTAGAAAATTTTGTGTAAATTTTCTTTTACTAGGAAATTTTGTGTAAATTTTCTTTTACTAGAAAATTTTGTGTAAATTTTCTTTTACTAGAAAATTTTGTGTAAATTTTCTTTTACTAGAAAATTTTGTATAAATTTTCTTTTCACAGAAAATTTTGTATAAATTTTCTTTTCACAGAAAATTTTGTATAAATTTTCTTTTCACAGAAAATTTTGTATAAATTTTTTCCAAATTTTTAATTTCTTTCACAGAAAATTTTTTATAAATTTTCTTTTCACAGAAATTTTTTATAAATTTTCTTTTCACAGAAAATTTTTTATAAATTTTCTTTTCACAGAAAATTTTTATAAATTTTCTTTTCACAGAAAATTTTGTATAAATTTTCTTTTCACAGAAAATTTGTGTAAATTTTCTTTTCTTAGAAAATTTTGTATAAATTTTCTTTTCACAGAAAATTTTGTATAAATTTTCTTTTCACAGAAAATTTTTATAAATTTTCTTTTCACAGAAAATTTTGTGTAAATTTTCTTTTCACAGAAAATTTTGTGTAAATTTCTTTTCACAGAAAATTTTGTGTAAATTTCTTTTCTTAGAAAATTTTGTGTAAATTTTCATTTAATAGAAAATTTTGTGTAAATTTACATTTTATAGTCAATTTGACGATTTTGAACTAAATATTTCATGTAAGTGAATTACATGAAGATTTAATTTGCCACAATTATTTGCTATGAAAAGATTAAGCACAAGAAGAAACAAGATCATCTTGGAAGATCCTTAATTGTTTTATTTGTTCCAATATTGTTTGTTGCCAATAAATCCATATGAAAACATTGTGAAAATTCTAAAACCACAAAATAACACGGATGACAAAAATCCTTAAGAAAAACAAAAACAATTCGTAATAGAAACAACAATAGAAGAATCATAATAGATGATATGAGATTTGAATTAATCACCCTGTGTGGTTTTAAAAATTACACAAAAAAGGGGGCAAATCTCATTTTAAGTAAATTATTTTAAAACAGGTAACTCCTACAATTAAAAGAACTCTCTCGCTCTCATGTGAGGAAAACAAATTAACCTTTTTTTCCTTAGTTTTTGTCTCATAGAACTCATATGTGAGAGATTAAGGACGAACGACATGGGAAAGAGAAAAAACATTTGCAAAAATTCGAAAACAAAGAAAATTTTGAAAATTTGTTTATGTTTGAAATTATAAACATTTTGCATTTTTGCTTAGATTCTCTCTTTTGTTCTTTAGCCGCAAAACAATAAAAAGAATAGAACAAAAAGTATACAAAGATAACGAAGGAAAAGAAAAGGAAAAATAATAGAAAACAATCTGCTTTTTTTGGGCGCGACTCTTTAAAAGAGTTTAGAGGATAAAATTCAAGTGGGCTTTTTGTCTCTTCAACATTCAAATGAGAAGAAACGTATGGAAGGATTTTCATTATCCTCTAATTGTTTGGCCATTGTTCACACAATATCCTTACAAAACTAACACGCTACTTAAGTCCTCTTGTTATCTCTAGAAGAGAATAAAGAATAAAAAGAAAGAGAATGTTTTGCATTTTCTTAAGAGGGCAGGATTGTTAAGATGGCAAAAATGTCTGATTAAGATAAATATGCTCTATATTAGAAACCCGAGATTAGACTTATTATTTTATGGCTCCTGTCCCTCTTCCTACTCTGTTACAATTTAAACCAAAGAGCAAGTGCATTTCATATTTAGTCCAGTTTAAGTTAAGGGCCTAAACAATAAAACCACTTGATATTTTATTGTCTCCTTTAATATCCCTCTTGAGATTACAATACTTCGAATAGAATAAAGTCTTTTAAATCAGATCAAACTCTATTTGTTTTACAACTCTCACTGTTTTGTTGTTGTAAAATTACACTGAAAGAATGAATTTTCTATGAAAAAGAAAATTTTACATAAAATTTTTCTATAAAAAAAAATACGTAAAATTTTTTAAAAATTAAAAAATTAAAATTTTCCATGAAATGAAATTTAACACAAAAAATTTTTATAAAGAAAATTTATAAAAAGTTTTTTATCGAAAATAAAAAGATTTTTTAAGAAAAAAATTTCACACGGAATTTTCCAAGATAAAAATTACACGAAATTTTCTTACGAAAAAGAAAATTTACGCAAAATTTTCTAAAAAAAAAGTTATGTAAAATTTCTAAAAAAAGAAAATGTACGTAAAATTTTACACCAAATTTCTAAAAAAAGAAAATTTACATAAAATTTTCTATGAAAATGAAATTTACAAATAATTTTCTGAAAATGTAAATTTTGTGTAAATTTTACATAAAATTTACTTCTTCAGTAAATTTTACATAAAATTTACTTTATTTAATAAATTTTACATAAAATTTACTTTCTTCAGCAAATTTTACATAAAATTTACTTTCTTCAGTAATTTTACGTAAAATTTACTTTCTTCAGTAAATTTTACATAAAATTTATTTTCCTTAGTAAATTTTACATAAAATTTACTTTCTTCAGTAAATTTTACATAAAATTTATTTTCTTCAGTAAATTTTTTCTACAGTAAAATTTACTTCTTCAGTAATTTTACATAAATTTATTTCTTTAGTAAATTTTACATAAAATTTACTTTCTTTAGTAAATTTTACATAAAATTTACTTTCTTCTGTAAATTTTACATAAAATTTACTTTCTTCTGTAAATTTTACATAAAATTTACTTTCTTCTGTAAATTTTACATAAAATTTACTTTCTTCAGTAAATTTTACATAAAATTTACTTTCTTCTGTAAATTTACATAAAATTTACTTTCTTCTGTAAATTTTACATAAAATTTACTTTCTTCAGTAAATTTTACATAAAATTTACTTTCTTCAGTAAATTTTACATAAAATTTACTTTCTTCAGTAAATTTTACATAAAATTTACTTTCTTCAGTAAATTTTACATAAAATTTATCTTCTTCAGTAAATTTTTTCTACAGTAAAATTTACTTTCTTCAGTAAATTTTACATAAAATTTTATTTCTTTAGTAAATTTTACATAAAATTTACTTTCTTCAGTAAATTTTACATAAAATTTACTTTCTTCAGTAAATTTTACATAAAATTTACTTTTCAGTAAATTTTACATAAAATTTACTTTCTTCAGTAAATTTTACATAAAATTTACTTTCTCAGTAATTTTACATAAAATTACTTTCTTCAGTAATTTACATAAAATTTACTTCTTCAGTAAATTTTACATAAAATTTACTTTCTTCAGTAAATTTTACATAAAATTTACTTTCTTCAGTAAATTTTACATAAAATTTAACTTTCTTTCAGTAATTTTGTATAAAATTTACTTTCTTCAGTAAATTTTACATAAAATTTACTTTCTTCAGTAAATTTACATAAAATTACTTCTTCAGTAATTTTACATAAAATTACTTTCGTTAGTAAATTTTACATAAAATTCACTTTCAGTTAGTAAATTTTACATAAAATTACTTTCTTCAGTACAATTTTTTACATAAAATTTACTTTCTTCAGTAATTTTACATAAAATTTACTTTCTTCAGTAAATTTACATAAAATTTACTTTACTTCTTAGTAAATTTTACATAAAATTTACTTCTTTAGTAAATTTTACATAAAATTTACTTTCTTTAGTAAATTTTACATAAAATTTACTTTCTTTAGTAAATTTTACATAAAATTTACTTTCTTTAGTAAATTTTACATAAAATTTACTTTCTTTAGTAAATTTTACATAAAATTTACTTTCTTTAGTAAATTTTACATAAAATTTACTTTCTTTAGTTAATTTTACATAAAATTTACTTTCTTTAGTAAATTTTACATAAAATTTACTTTCTTTAGTAAATTTTACATAAAATTTACTTTCTTTAGTAAATTTTACATAAAATTTACTTTCTTTAGTAAATTTTACATAAAATTTACTTTCTTTAGTAAATTTTACATAAAATTTACTTTCTTTAGTAAATTTTACATAAAATTTACTTTCCTTAGTAAATTTTACATAAAATTTACTTTCTTTAGTAAATTTTACATAAAATTTACTTTCTTTAGTAAATTTTACATAAAATTTACTTTCTTTAGTAAATTTTACATAAAATTTACTTTCTTTAGTAAATTTTACATAAAATTTACTTTCTTTAGTAAATTTTACATAAAATTTACTTTCTTTAGTAAATTTTACATAAAATTTACTTTCTTTAGTAAATTTTACATAAAATTTACTTTCTTTAGTAAATTTTACATAAAATTTACTTTCTTTAGTAAATTTTACATAAAATTTACTTTCTTTAGTAAATTTTACATAAAATTTACTTTCTTTAGTAAATTTTACATAAAATTTACTTTCTTTAGTAAATTTTACATAAAATTTACTTTCTTTAGTAAATTTTACATAAAATTTACTTTCTTTAGTAAATTTTACATAAAATTTACTTTCTTTAGTAAATTTTACATAAAATTTACTTTCTTTAGTAAATTTTACATAAAATTTACTTTCTTTAGTAAATTTTACATAAAATTTACTTTCTTTAGTAAATTTTACATAAAATTTACTTTCTTTAGTAAATTTTACATAAAATTTACTTTCTTTAGTAAATTTTACATAAAATTTACTTTCTTTAGTAAATTTTACATAAAATTTACTTTCTTCTTCAGTAAATTTTACATAAAATTTACTTTCTTTAGTAATTTTACATAAAATTTACTTTCTTTAGTAAATTTTACATAAAATTTACTTTCTTTCTTCAGTAAATTTTACATAAAATTTACTTTCTTCAGTAAATTTTACATAAAATTTACTTTCTTCTGTAAATTTTACATAAAATTTACTTTCTTCAGTAATTTTACATAAAATTTACTTTCTTCAGTAAATTTTACATAAAATTTACTTTCTTCAGTAAATTTTACATAAAATTTACTTTCTTCAGTAAATTTTACATAAATTTATTTTCTTCAGTAAATTTTTCTACAGTAAAATTTACTTTCTTCAGTAAATTTTACATAAAATTTACTTTCTTCAGCAAATTTTACATAAAATTTACTTTCTTCAGTAATTTTACGTAAAATTTACTTTCTTCAGTAAATTTTACATAAAATTTATTTTCCTTAGTAAATTTTACATAAAATTTACTTTCTTCAGTAAATTTTACATAAAATTTATTTTCTTCAGTAAATTTTTTCTACACTAAAATTTACTTTCTTCAGTAAATTTTACATAAAATTTTATTTCTTTAGTAAATTTTACATAAAATTACTTTCTTTAGTAAATTTTACATAAAAATTTACTTTCTTCTGTAAATTTTACATAAAATTTACTTTCTTCTGTAAATTTTACATAAAATTTACTTTCTTCTGTAAATTTTACATAAAATTTACTTTCTTCAGTAAATTTTACATAAAATTTACTTTCTTCAGTAAATTTTACATAAAATTTACTTTCTTCAGTAAATTTTACATAAAATTTACTTTCTTCAGTAAATTTTACATAAAATTTATTTTCTTCAGTAAATTTTTTCTACAGTAAAATTTACTTTCTTCAGTAAATTTTACATAAAATTTTATTTCTTTAGTAAATTTTACATAAAATTTACTTTCTTTAGTAAATTTTACATAAAATTTACTTTCTTCAGTAAATTTTACATAAAATTTACTTTCTTTCTTCAGTAAATTTTACATAAAATTTACTTTCTTTCTTCAGTAAATTTTACATAAAATTTACTTTCTTCAGTAAATTTTACATAAAATTTACTTTCTTTAGTAAATTTTACATAGAATTTACTTTCTTTAGTAAATTTTACATAGAATTTACTTTCTTCAGTAAATTTTACATAAAATTTACTTTCTTCAGTAAATTTTACATAAAATTTACTTTCTTCAGTAAATTTTACATAAAATTTACTTTCTTCAGTAAATTTTACATAAAATTTACTTTCTTCAGTAAATTTTACATAAAATTTACTTTCTTCAGTAAATTTTACATAAAATTTACTTTCTTCAGTAAATTTTACATAAAATTTACTTTCTTCAGTAAATTTTACATAAAATTTACTTTCTTCAGTAAATTTTACATAAAATTTACTTTCTTCAGTAAATTTTACATAAAATTTACTTTCTTCAGTAAATTTGTAATAAAATTTACTTTCTTCAGTAAATTTTACATAAAATTTACTTTCTTCAGTAAATTTTACATAAAATTTACTTTCGTTAGTAAATTTTACATAAAATTCACTTTCGTTAGTAAATTTTACATAAAATTTACTTTCTTCAGTAAATTTACATAAAATTTACTTTCTTCAGTAAATTTTACATAAAATTTACTTTCTTTAGTAAATTTTACATAAAATTTACTTTCTTTAGTAAATTTTACATAAAATTTACTTTCTTTAGTAAATTTTACATAAAATTTACTTTCTTTAGTAAATTTTACATAAAATTTACTTTCTTTAGTAAATTTTACATAAAATTTACTTTCTTTAGTAAATTTTACATAAAATTTACTTTCTTTAGTAAATTTTACATAAAATTTACTTTCTTTAGTAAATTTTACATAAAATTTACTTTCTTTAGTTAATTTTACATAAAATTTACTTTCTTTAGTAAATTTTACATAAAATTTACTTTCTTTAGTAAATTTTACATAAAATTTACTTTCTTTAGTAAATTTTACATAAAATTTACTTTCCTTAGTAAATTTTACATAAAATTTACTTTCTTTAGTAAATTTTACATAAAATTTACTTTCTTTAGTAAATTTTACATAAAATTTACTTTCTTTAGTAAATTTTACATAAAATTTACTTTCTTTAGTAAATTTTACATAAAATTTACTTTCTTTAGTAAATTTTACATAAAATTTACTTTCTTTAGTAAATTTTACATAAAATTTACTTTCTTAGTAAATTTACATAAAATTTACTTTCTTTAGTAAATTTTACATAAAATTTACTTTCTTTAGTAAATTTTACATAAAATTTACTTTCTTTAGTAAATTTTACATAAAATTTACTTTCTTTAGTAAATTTTACATAAAATTTACTTTCTTTAGTAAATTTTACATAAAATTTACTTTCTTTAGTAAATTTTACATAAAATTTACTTTCTTTAGTAAATTTTACATAAAATTTACTTTCTTTAGTAAATTTTACATAAAATTTATTTTCTTCAGTAAATTTTTCTACAGTAAAATTTACTTTCTTCAGTAAATTTTACATAAAATTTACTTTCTTCAGCAAATTTTACATAAAATTTACTTTCTTCAGTAATTTTACGTAAAATTTACTTTCTTCAGTAAATTTTACATAAAATTTATTTTCCTTAGTAAATTTTACATAAAATTTACTTTCTTCAGTAAATTTTACATAAAATTTATTTTCTTCAGTAAATTTTTTCTACACTAAAATTTACTTTCTTCAGTAAATTTTACATAAAATTTTATTTCTTTAGTAAATTTTACATAAAATTTACTTTCTTTAGTAAATTTTACATAAAATTTACTTTCTTCTGTAAATTTTACATAAAATTTACTTTCTTCTGTAAATTTTACATAAAATTTACTTTCTTCTGTAATTTACATAAATTACTTTTAATTTACATAAAATTTACTTTCTTCAGTAAATTTTACATAAAATTTACTTTCTTCAGTAAATTTTACATAAAATTTACTTTCTTCAGTAAATTTTACATAAAATTTACTTTCTTTAGTAAATTTTACATAAAATTTACTTTCTTTAGTAAATTTTACATAAAATTTACTTTCTTTAGTAAATTTTACATAAAATTTACTTTCTTTAGTAAATTTTACATAAAATTTACTTTCCTTAGTAAATTTTACATAAAATTACTTTCTTTAGTAAATTTTACATAAAATTTACTTTCTTTAGTAAATTTTACATAAAATTTACTTTCTTTAGTAAATTTTACATAAAATTTACTTTCTTTAGTAAATTTTACATAAAATTTACTTTCTTTAGTAAATTTTACATAAAATTTACTTTCTTTAGTAATTTTACATAAAATTTACTTTCTTTAGTAAATTTTACATAAAATTTACTTTCTTTAGTAAATTTTACATAAAATTTACTTTCTTTAGTAAATTTTACATAAAATTTACTTTCTTTAGTAAATTTTACATAAAATTTACTTTCTTTAGTAAATTTTACATAAAATTTACTTTCTTTAGTAAATTTTACATAAAATTTACTTTCTTTAGTAAATTTTACATAAAATTTACTTTCTTTAGTAAATTTTACATAAAATTTACTTTCTTTAGTAAATTTTACATAAAATTTACTTTCTTTAGTAAATTTTACATAAAATTTACTTTCTTTAGTAAATTTTACATAAAATTTACTTTCTTTAGTAAATTTTACATAAAATTTACTTTCTTTAGTAAATTTTACATAAAATTTACTTTCTTTAGTAAATTTTACATAAAATTTACTTTCTTTAGTAAATTTTACATAAAATTTACTTTCTTTAGTAAATTTTACATAAAATTTTACTTTCTTTAGTAAATTTTACATAAAATTTACTTTCTTTTAGTAAATTTTACATAAAATTTACTTTCTTTAGTAAATTTTACATAAAATTTACTTTCTTTAGTAAATTTTACATAAAATTTACTTTCTTTAGTAAATTTTACATAAAATTTACTTTCTTTAGTAAATTTTACATAAAATTTACTTTCTTTAGTAAATTTTACATAAAATTTACTTTCTTTAGTAAATTTACATAAAATTTACTTTCTTTAGTAAATTTTACATAAAATTTACTTTCTTTAGTAAATTTTACATAAAATTTACTTTCTTTAGTAAATTTTACATTAAAATTTACTTTCTTTAGTAAATTTTACATAAATTTACTTTCTTTAGTAAATTTTACATAAAATTTACTTTCTTTAGTAAATTTTACATAAAATTTACTTTCTTTAGTAAATTTTACATAAAATTTACTTTCTTTCTTCAGTAAATTTTACATAAAATTTACTTTCTTTCTTCAGTAAATTTTACATAAAATTTACTTTCTTTCTTCAGTAAATTTTACATAAAATTTACTTTCTTTCTTCAGTAAATTTTACATAAATTTACTTTCTTTCTTCAGTAAATTTTACATAAAATTTACTTTCTTTCTTCAGTAAATTTTACATAAAATTTACTTTCTTTCTTCAGTAAATTTTACATAAAATTTACTTTCTTTCTTCAGTAAATTTTACATAAAATTTACTTTCTTTCTTCAGTAAATTTTACATAAAATTTACTTTCTTTCTTCAGTAAATTTTACATAAAATTTACTTTCTTTCTTCAGTAAATTTTACATAAAATTTACTTTCTTTCTTCAGTAAATTTTACATAAAATTTACTTTCTTTCTTCAGTAAATTTTACATAAAATTTACTTTCTTTCTTCAGTAAATTTTACATAAAATTTACTTTCTTTCTTCAGTAAATTTTACATAAAATTTACTTTCTTTCTTCAGTAAATTTTACATAAAATTTACTTTCTTTCTTCAGTAAATTTTACATAAAATTTACTTTCTTTCTTCAGTAAATTTTACATAAAATTTACTTTCTTTCTTCAGTAAATTTTACATAAAATTTACTTTCTTTCTTCAGTAAATTTTACATAAAATTTACTTTCTTTCTTCAGTAAATTTTACATAAAATTTACTTTCTTTCTTCAGTAAATTTTACATAAAATTACTTTCTTTCTTCAGTAAATTTTACATAAAATTTACTTTCTTTCTTCAGTAAACTTTACATAAAATTTACTTTCTTCTGTAAATTTTACATAAAATTTACTTTCTTCAGTAAATTTTACATAAAATTTACTTTCTTCAGTAAATTTTTTCTACAGTAAAATTTACTTTCTTCAGTAAATTTTACATAAAATTTATTTTCTTCAGTAAATTTTTTCTACAGTAAAATTTACTTTCTTCAGTAAATTTTTTCTACAGTAAAATTTACTTTCTTCAGTAAATTTTACATAAAATTTTATTTCTTTAGTAAATTTTACATAAAATTTACTTTCTTTAGTAAATTTTACATAAAATTTACTTTCTTTAGTAAATTTTACATAAAATTTACTTTCTTTAGTAAATTTTACATAAAATTTACTTTCTTTAGTAAATTTTACATAAAATTTACTTTCTTTAGTAAATTTTACATAAAATTTACTTTCTTTAGTAAATTTTACATAAAATTTACTTTCTTCTGTAAATTTTACATAAAATGTACTTTCTTCTGTAAATTTTACATAAAATGTACTTTCTAAAGTAAATTTTTGTAAAAAATTTTAGTCATTTTTTTTAGAAAAATGTTACTTCTTGAGGAAGTTTCAAACAGAATTAGGTTTTGCATACAAAATTCACAAAATTTACTTCTTTAAGTACATTTTTTCTAATTTACTTTTTTAAGTTAATTTTTTTCAAAATTGACATTCTGTAAATTAATTTACATTTTGTAGGTGTAATATTCAAATTTACATTATGTAAAATATTTCCACAGAATTTATTTCTCATAAAAAATTAACGCTTTGTAAAAAAATTACATTAAATTTGTTTTTTTTTTTTTTAGAAATTGACGCAACTATTTTATTAGCAATTTGCGAAAAATTTTATTTTATAAGGAATTTACACAAATTTTACATTTTGCCAGACATTTACAGAAAATTATAATTTTATTAGAAATTTACATAGAAGTTTTACTTTATATGAAATTTACGCAAAATTTACATTTAAAAAAAAATTACACAAATTTAATATTTTGTAAAAAATGTCCTTTTTGTAAGAAATTTAAACAAAATTTACATTTTGTCAGAAATTTATATAAAATGTACATGTTGTAAAATATTAGAACAAAAAATTAAATTTTGTAAAATATTTTTTAAATAAGGTATTTTAAAAATTAAGGTGGAGATTTCTCATTTGATATTATTCATATTCTAGATGGCGCTAGTTTTAATGTAAATTATATTCTCTACATATTTTTGAAACTTGCTTTCCTAACATCAATTTTCCCTAAGTGTAATTTTACACACAAAATGTTTAACATTTCGAAGGCGCTTATTTATTATTTGTTTTTCGAAAAAAAAGAAAATATTTTATTACAGTTTAAAATACATTTTAAGCATTTCATTGCTTAGCACCGGCGCATCGTTATAAACTCTAGAAAAGAACTTCATAGATTTCTTAGTCTTCTCTT
This sequence comes from Cochliomyia hominivorax, assembly GCA_004302925.2. Classification (NCBI taxonomy): domain Eukaryota; kingdom Metazoa; phylum Arthropoda; class Insecta; order Diptera; family Calliphoridae; genus Cochliomyia; species Cochliomyia hominivorax. The sequence continues at coordinate 31,256,966 of PYHX02000413.1, forward strand.
TGTTACAACAGTCTTTTATTTTCTTTCAATTGTTACAATTCATTTTCGTTTCGTTGTTCTCTCTGTTCTTCTCTGGACGATTTATTTTTATTTGCATCGCAAACAATAAAAACCTCAAGTACCCACTTCACTTCACTTCACTTCGATCGTATTTTGTCCATTGTTTGCAATGAAAATAAATGAATTTTTTGTGTGTTTAACTACTTGTTAACGCCGGCGGTCCTACGAGATACATATGTACATGTATGTATACATATCTACATTTATTAAAATCTATGGCTTCCTTTTGCTGTGTAAAGAATGTGTAGAATATGTAAAATATCAAATCCATTTAATATTACAGGTAGTTGTTTTTAGTAAATTATAGTAATTTTTAGTAATTTGGTTTAGTATCTTTAGTAACTAACTAAATATGTGTGAGTATGGATGTATGTGTGTGTGTATGTGTGTGTGAGTAGGTAAACTTAATGATAATCATTAAAATCTTTTTATATGATCTCCTTCCTTTCGTCTCATAAACTTAAGTACAAAAATTAACCAACCTTCTTTAGTTTATTATCCTTCATCCTTCACATCTCTGAGCCATCTCTGTGTACCTAAACTATAACGTTGAAAGCATTGATAGCGGCTTATGGAAATTCCTATAAAAACGGATGAATGAAGTAATACGGGGATTTCCTTTTGTCCTCACACTCGCAATATAATTTTTGTCATTTGTGTCTTAAGTTCACCTGCATTAAACATTTTCTAAATGCAGAATTAGTTAATTTAAGCGTGTGTGCGCCTAAGCTTGGCTTAACTAATCCCATCCCAATATTTTCTAGACTTCAAAAACACTTGTGACAATTTAATGCGTGTGTGCGCTTGCGCGTTTTAATCGCCAGCTTAACGGTTTTTGTACATTATAAAAACATTTAAACACCCACTCTTAAGTGTTCATTTTAACTCATACTTAGCACTTTTCATACTTGCTTTTCCGCTTCTTCTTCATCTTCATCCTCATCGTCTTGTTCAGGCACAAATTGCGGTTGTTGAAATTTACACTTCAACGTGAACATTTTTTTGTCGTTTCGTTTGCTGCTGCTTGAAAATGGGTGGATTTCGTTTAGCGTTAAATTTTTTCGCGTGTCATGTTTGTCATTAATGTTCGTGTAGGAAAATCCAAAAAAAAATTGTTAAATTGGCATGAGATAGAAAATCCAATGGGTTTTTTTTGTGGTCACATTCTCAGTGATGAAATGTTAATTGAAAAATATTTGGGAAATTTCTTTTTTTGTTTATTTATTTTGCGTTTTAAAAATAATGGACCGGAGATTTTTAATGTTAAGACTAAATTCTAATTGACAGTAAAATAAAATTTTAGATTAATTAATAATGTTCTCATTAAGAAGTTTGATCCTTCGAACGATCACTATAAAATGATCATTATGCTACATTGACTACTGGCTGATCTTATGGCCAAGAATAAAGGCATTATGTCGGCAATTAGTCTTAATAGGTAAGGAGTTTGGACTAGTAAAATTAATGGCCATGCATCCATTTACTACTCGACCTACACAAACATTTCTCTGTGTTATTTACCGTTAAATTGATTAAACACAGTGGTTCCAAAACAGTTGTATGTAAATATTTGGAACTATTGAATATTTTTTTCACGAAATTCCACATAGATATCTTTAAGGTGTTTTCCAATTTGTTTGGAGTTGGACATGTTCTTAGTGAGGAGTTACCTCCAAAATTGCTCACCTCGAGTACGAAAATTTTATAACCTCATTTGGAGAATTTCTACAAAATTGTATTAATGATTAATAAAAAAATTATAATTCTAAAAAGTACACTTTCACGGAAAAGTCCTTAGCATTGACTCCGTAAAATTTCACTTTAATATATTTAAAGGTTAAAAAGTTACGCAACATTGTTTAGGAACATGTTGCAGCATTTTTCTAAAACAATATTTTAACATTTCTATGGAGGCAGTCAAATTTCAGTTATGTTTGTAAGGTTGATGTAAAATATTTTTATATGTATTTAGTGCCATTGGAAAGGTAATTACCTGAAGATGGATAATATGTGTCTATAAAATATCTCGACTAAAAGTATTTAATAATTAAAAAAAATAATTTTTTAAAAAATAATATTTAACTTTAAATAAAATCTATAAATATAAAGATTTTATTATGAAATTTGAATATAATGTGGACAAAATTGTCTTTCATGTAGGATTATAGAAAGATTCCCACTTTTTTATTTCAAAACAACTAAACTTCCCGTCCGGAGAAATCTTGTTTCGAGAATTTACTTATTTCAGTTAATTTTTAACTCTTTGTCTATAACAAGTTTGCAAATTTTTTTGAACAAATAGCTATATAATCGCTCATTTTCTGCAAGATTGTTATAAGTCAAAAAATCATTTTTTATTTATAAAAGAAAAAAGATTTCCACTTTATTTCAAAACACCCGAAATTCCTGTCCGGGGAAATCTTGTTTCGAAAATTGATTTATAAGAAGTTTGCAAATTCAAAATTTTTTTAACAAATAGTTAATACATGTAGCAATTAGTCGCTCATTTTCTGCAAGATGGTCATAACTCAAAAAATCATTTTTTTTCAAGGAGACGTATGTTAAATTGTTGCTATATAAATAAATCGTTTACAAAAATTTATCCATTAAAAAGACAAAGAAGTTATTTATTACATAATATAGATGTTAAACCAAAATTGACCTTTATTGTGTTACGACGAGATTGCAGTAAATTAGCGCTATATGGTTAAGATTACAATATTAAAAAATGGAGATTATGGAAATTAATATTCCTTTTATAAATAGAAACTTTTTGTGGTCCACAACATCTGTGTTTTTTTCCAGTTACCACATCCTTAATTTAAACTTGTAATATTTTTTATATTTAAATTAAAATATTTTCAAAGATAAAACCCGCATAAAAATAAATGTTTCTCTTCATTTATTTCTTAAATTTAAATATAAAAACATTTTTTAAAAATCAAATTGAATTGTGGTTGGATAAATTTAGAACTGAAAACAAAAGAACGAATGATTTTTATAATGTAAAAATAATTAATTGTGGAATTAAGATAAAGACCTTTATTGTGTAATAATTAGAAAATCACTGTATCACAGTGGTTACAAAACGATTTTTTAGAAATAATTCTGTAACATTTAAACCATTGGAGATATGGAAATAAAAGGCCACATTACTATAGACAAGATATTTTCGAGTTTAAAAGAATGTAAATCCCAAGCAGATCAGGTGCTACTGACCTAATCATTCAAAAATTACCATCTCCATTATATTGATGATATAAGTTTTCTTCAAATTGAAGAATTTTCTTCAAATATACTAAAACAATTTAATCAATCAATTTTGTAGTTAAATTGATTAAAATTTCGTTAAAAAAATTAACGAAAAATTTGTAATATCAATGGATATTTAGTAAAAACATCAATAATGCATCATTAATAAAATAACACACAAATTTATTCAATTTTACGTACTAAAATGGAGTTGATTTGAATAAAATTTTTTTTGTTAATTTAACAATTTTTTTCGTCAAATAATTTTGTATATTTTCTTTGTCATATTTAATGAAAAATTACAAAGAAAATGTAAACTAAAAATAGTAGTTTAAGGATGTAGTAGCTTTTACCCGGTGTTCTTTGCTGCCCAAATATTCTTCTCAGTCCTAGAATCCTCAGTCAAATCACATTTTGACGTGTTTTAAAAAAATGTAATTGGGACCGAATTCACGCTGTAGTAGATCTTTAGGAATTCGATAATCAATATTTGCTTTGTAAGGGGGCTTATTCTCCCCTAATCCTATCCGTCTTATATATTACCCAAGAAAATAAATCCTTGTTATAGTCATTGGGACCAAATTTGAAAATGCTCGCTGTTACAGTTCTGAAGATATTCTATAATCATTAATTACTTTGTATGAGGGGAGTATCCCTTCTCATGGTCTTTAATAGTATATAGATTAATTTGTTATAACAATTTAATGTAGTTCTTTTTTCAATTCAACTAAAATTTCGTAAATTTAAACATTAATTATTTAATATTTAAATATTAATATTAATAATTATTTTTGTCAACTTGAATAATATAATTCAAATTTAATAATATTTTTTCAAATTTACCGCATTTTTATTGACAAATTAAAATAGTTATATTGAAGATTTTTCGTCAATTTGAAGAAATTAAGAAATATTAACGAAAATTTTCGTTATGATGATTAAAAGTTTCATTGGCTAATATTTAATCTACTTTTCTTTAATAATATTTCTTTTTTCATTCAGTGTATGATATTTGCCTTATATATAGCTATATAATACAAATAATTTTAAAATTGTTCCAGATTCAGTATTTAAGGATTTTTAAAATTTGATTTTTTTTTTTTTTCAAAATTTGCAAAGTTTGGTTAGGGCCGAACTTTTATGAATTTTCTTAATATCATTCGTTTAATTAATTGTATTTTGCTTTACAAGAACTATTTATATACAAAATTTCTTAATTCATAAAAAATTTTAGACGAAATAAAAAAAATCAATAAAAATAGGATTGACAATTTTGGAGGGTCACTGATTATGCCTCTGAAAAGAAAGGGATCTCTACTTCTGCAAGTCCACTTTAAAATACTTTAGCTTTAATCATAAAAAATGTCATTATGACATCTTTAAAAGTTACAGAATTATTTCCAGGAAATCGATTTAGCGACACTGTGGCACGATAATTTTGAGAAAATATTAAAAATTAGGCAAAAAACACCTTGAATATATTAAAAACTATAAGAGGTTTGAAACGTTATTGGTGTAAACATTTATCAGGACTGATTATATATGTAAAATTTATGTTGTTTCCTTAAATAAATATTTTTTTTTTGTCGAATGTTTAAAAAATCATCATATTCGAGATGGCCAACTTTGCAGTGGTAACCACTAATTCCCTGTTAAGCTATGAGCTTGATATCCACCAAAACAATTGGAAGATATTTTAACTTTAACTATGTGAAATTTCATTTAGATATCTTTTATGGTTCAAAAGTTAGAGAATTATATAGATACATTTTTGATGAACTTTCAAAAATTCCACATATCCGATGTTCTCAAATTTTAAGAATTAGCGACTACGCCCCTGAAGAGGAGGAAATCTGTACACCTCTAAATCAATTTGAAATATCTCTTACCATGTGAAATTTCATAAAGATAACTTTAACTGTTAAAAAGTTTTAGAATTATTTGGAGAAAAACAATTTGATGCACTGTGAGACATTAAGATTAAACATGCAAAAGGACTGTATTTGAATATATTTGAAACTATAAGAATTACAGATATTTCTCTAAGGAATTACAAATATCTTTAAGGACTATTTATAACCAAAATTTATTTTGTCGCCTGAAATAAATGAATCTTTGGCGAATGTATAAAAAATCGAGATGTCTAACTTTGAAGTGGCACCCACTTACTCCTTGTTAAGTTAGGAGTCTGTTATCTACCATATCAACTCAGAAACACCTCAGCTGTAATTGTATTAAATTTTAATAATATATCTTTCATGGTTCATAAGTTATTGAATTGTATACCAAAAATCACTTTAATTAAAAATGTTAAAAAATTTCTTAAGAATTTCGCATTTTAATTCCCTTTAAACAATTTATGCAAAAATTATGTTGTAAAATGTCACTTATTTAAAATTCTTTACACAACTTGGAATACAAGTAAAAATACTTGAAATACTTGAGATACTTAACATATTTAAAATATTTAAAAATTGTTTATGTTAAGGAAAAAAACACACACACCTGCAATTTACATCTCTATCTTTAAGATACTAAAATAGTTGTAGTAAATCAGCATTGATTAACCAACTTGGGGTAAAGAAAATGTATCTTGATATCTGTAAAATGAAATCTAAACATAATAATTTTAAAATTCATGATAAATTTTATAACAAAACCGATAAACATCCTTTAAGAAAAAAATTATTAACAAAACAGTAGTAAAAATGTTGAAAACAACCATAATAAACTAGAAAAAAATTGTATTTCATTTAAGTCTTTTTTTGCCTAAAGCAAAACAATATTTTCCTTTGGGATTTGTATTTCTACAAATAATTGTATTTATTTATGTTTATTACGAACAAACAACTGAATTCACCTAAACTAAGTGAAATCCAATGAAAATTTTTACCACAATTCCCAAACTCCCAGAAGGAGTTGTATTTGATTTTTCCTTTAAAGATATTTTTTTTTATTTTTATTTTTTTCTAAAAAGAAAAATTTTCGCTCTCTTGTGCTGTTAGAGGAGATCACAGAAAAATGGAATGAATCTAAGAAGACATGTAAATTATGACTGTAAAATAGAATTGAAATAGTAAAGACAACATTCAACTGAAAAAAAGTGATACCATCTTATATAAAGGGATGTATGAGCGATCGTCCGTCCATCCATGTTCATACAAAATTTTTTGTGTAAAAATAGTTAGACAGACACCAAAAACTTACGATGACATGCGTTACCACCTTCCAAGACGAAATACTCACAAAAAATCTACACACACACACACATACACACACTTTCATTCAGTGATCTTCATAGATCGCTGATGTTTTCTTCGACGCCAAACTAAATGAAAACGAAACGAGCTGGAGGCGTTGAAAAAATAACCCATAAACAGACGGTTAGATGGCTGGACGGGCAGACAGACAGACATAAGAATAAAATATTATATAAATGAAAATGATGATGAACAAGAAGAAGGAGAAGAAAAACGAAAACAAATCTTATGTTTCCAAAAACAAATATGTTGCAACATGAAGACAAGATTGCAACTTAACTAGAAGAAACTCCTCTGTTTGAATGACGACGGATAAGTGCTGGTGGTGCAACAACAATTTGTTGATGTTCAGCCAAAAGAACTTAAATAAAAATATTGCTAAATCAGGGGAAGGAAACTAAGATTTTTTAAAGAAAACTATAACCATATGAATGAGAACCCCTGATCCGTGAGAGTTTATCCCAATTTGATAATTTAAATATATTCAGATGACACAGTTGTTGGATCTTATTAGATTCTTCTTTACCCAGGTGGCCTCTCTGACCGCTTGTACCTCCAATTGAAGTCGGAGAGATGTTCTTGGTTTTAGATAGCAGATTTGATAATTTACCTTGACTTTAATGATTGTCTCTTTGGTCTCTTGAAGAATAATATTGTTGTTTTGGTTTTGCTTATATAAATGCCCAGTTCTGTTCTATTTCCATGTCTAGATCCATCATTGTAGAGTAAGTCCCCATGTGTATCCATCTTAATAAGAGATTACGATCAAAAATCCATTTTTTTAAATGAGACGAAAAAATTGTCTTTGTACTCTCCTGATCAGCTGGGAACCTGTAAAAACCCAAGTCAATTGGGGTGATGTCTCAGTTATAATCATGTTAAATTTTATTTAAATATTTCAAACAGTTAAAAAGTTAGAAATCATTAAAAAAAAAAAATAACGTTTTAGAGACACTGTGCATACTAGAGATGGCCATAATTGAAAGGCTTCCAACTACATTGCTGGCCAGATGGGAGACTAAAATTCTCCATTTAATTGGAAACACCTCAAATGTAGCCATGTAAAATTTTAATAAAATATTTCCAAAAATCTAAAAGTCACTGAATTATCTTCAAAAAAAATTCTTGCACTGAACCAAATATCGTGGCAATATTAAAGCAAATTTTCCGTAGAACTTTAACGGAAAAAATAAATAAACAGATTTTTATTCTAATTAACTTATTTTTTCTTCAAAATTGAGAATTTTCTTCAAATAATTTTTAGTGAAGGATTCTACGTACTGAAATGAAGTTAATTTGAATAATTTTTTTTGTTAACTTAACTATTTTTTCGTCAAAATAATGTCATATTTTATTTAATATGACAAAGAAAATTTAACTGAAAATATTTTATAGAAAATTCTAATTAATGTGATTGAGATTGAAGGAATATTTTACATAAATTCATGAAAATGCAAATGGAAGATCAGCTGTTCAACAAACATGTAAGTAACTTTTCATCAGAAATACACGCCGGTCGGCCAAATTCTCGCTGTAGTAGATCTATAGATATTTGATAATCAATATATACTTTGTATGGGGGCAACTTCTCCCTGATCCTTTGTATCTTTTCCGTCTTTCATTTTGTCCTGTTAAACAGTTCCTTGAGGAGCAAAGTTGAAAATTCCCGCTGTTACAGTTCTTAAAATATTATATAATCAATATTTGCTTTGTATGGGGAGTACTCCTTCCCTGGGTCCTTAATATATTATGTATTAATTTATTAGAACAATTTTACATAATTCTTTTCTCATTTCAACTTAAGTTTTGTAAATTTTAATTAATTATTGCATTAATATAACAAAATTCACCATTATGAAGTTTTTTTTGTAAATTTGAATAATGTTTTATTCAAATTGAATAATATTTATTCAAATTAATCGCATTTTAGTAACGAATTTAAAGTAATATTGATGATTTTTCGTCAATTTGAAGTATTTACGAAAAATTGGCGAACATTTTCGTTATGATGAAATAAAGGTTTCATTGGCCAATATTTAACTTACTTTCATTCAATTCTATACCTTTTTTCGTTATATTTACTACCTCGTTTGGTCGCTATGATGTTTTTTCTTCGATAATGTACGAATAATTTTTCCTTAATATTACCTACCATTTGGTTCAGTGTACATTAGTGCCAATAAT
>PYHX02000413.1:31265821-31281275 GCA_004302925.2 Cochliomyia hominivorax
TTTATAGGTTTCTATAATAAAAATTCATTATTAAATTAATCAATTTCTAAAATATTGTTATTAATTTTAAAATGTTTTAAAACTGAAAATATTCTTGTTATTAATGAACTTAACTCCTTTGAAATAAGTTCTGTTCAAAAATTTCAACTTTAATTATGTCTGTCTTTAGTAATTTGTTGTTTATTTATAATTAATTTTATTATTGAGTTAAATTCACTTTCTTGAAATAATATTAAATTACTATAGAAATCTATGTTGACTGGTGGGTGGTAAGTAAAAAGCAAAGTTTTTACTTAAAGAATCCTTAAAACTTTAAAAAGTTCAAGGATAAATTAAATTATATTATTTCAGATGTAAATTTATCAAAAAGTTGGATTAAGTTTTAAGTTAAATAAAATATTATTTATTTTAATATAAATGTTTAAGGTAATTTTAAATAAATTGATTATTTTTGAATAGTTAAAATAAAACGTAAAAAGAGTAATCTTCAACATTCACCCATGATTAAATAAAGAGAGAATAAAACAACTGGACCGAACAATCGGATGTAAAGACTGACAAATATAACTTTCGCATAATGTTAAAAAACAAATGTAAGAAAATTCTTTTAAATTATCAATAATTTTTCCATTTCATTTAAATTTAAATCATTTAGAATTTTAAATGTAATTTAGTTTTTTTCCACTTTGTATTAAAATTTAATTTCATTTTTATCTTCTCATATTTTATTCAACATTTGAAAAAAAATATTTATAAAATGAAGAATAAATTTATCCAGATGTTTTTATTGTAATAATATTTTTTGAAAATGAACATAAGAGATAAAATAAATTTAATAAAATTATCACAGTTTTCCGTTTAAACAATTAAACAAATTTTATAAATTACTACTTTAATTAAAGCAATTAAAACACAACCTAAAAGTATTATAAAAACTGTGGTTATAAAAAAATGCCAATAATAGCGCGTTTAAATTGCGTGATTAATTATTGCTGGAATACTGTTATTTATATTGCTCTGAACTGAACTAGAACTGAACAAGAACTGATCTAGAACTGAACTAGAACTGAGTCAGAACTAGATTCGGCAGAGTCAATCATAACGTTTATCACATTAAAATTCAGATTTTACTTAAAAATTTATATTTTAGTTCGTTAAATAATTTTGAAAACGAAAAAAAGGCAATAATCAGTGATTAGTAATTTTATTTTCTGAAAGATAAAATTTTAGTTTATTAATTTTGTTCAAATGCAAAAAAAAAAAAAAAAAAAAAACGATAATTTGGAATTTTGTAGAATATGCAATTTTAATCAAAGATCTTTAAACTTTAATTTAAGAAATCTAATTTTAGTAAAAATCATAAAAGAAATAATATTTCTTTAGTAACATCAGTCTTGCATGAACACTTTAATTTCATTCAATAATTAAAGGAACCTAAAGTTGACTACATTTTTTTAATGAAACCTTGAATTTCACTTTAATCTAAATTTGTAAGAACATAAAATTATGATCCTTCTATAAGGTTCAAATACAAAAGAGTCGTTTATTAATGATCTCTTTTTTTCACAAAAATTAACATTTTTATCACACAATTTTTAACACTTGTATTTGCTGTGAATTGCTCATTGATACTGAACGTATGAGTAATATTTATTAAAATATATTATTAAATATTAATCATACGCTCCACAAACTAGACATCATAGAATTCAACAGAATTTTGTTATTATTTTAGAGAAATACAATAAATTTTTGCGCCGTTCTTTTTTAAATTATTGATTTTTTATATAAAAATATATGTTAATTTATAAAAATATAAATATAAATTCAATTGTATTTATATCTTCAATAAATTATGCATTTGTATATTTATATTTGTTTTTGTTTTTATCAAAGTCATTGCCGTCAGAAGTCATTGATACTTAAAAAAACATTTTTATTTTTTTGTTGTTTTTTTTTTCTTAACAACTTTTCCAATCAAATTACTAGAAAATTTGCATTAAAGTAAAAATTTAATAAAAAGAAAACATTTTTTATAAACTCCAATAGCATAAATGGTGATGATAGTACATTAACTTTGTCATTCCATGTGTTACGCCAAGAAGGGTCCGTCTTAGACCTCATAATGTATATAAATATTTTTGCATCAAATCAAAATCTAAGTCAATTTAGCTTTCTCTCTTAGTCCGTCTGTTTGTTGTATATGTTATATTCCTGCGAAATTTCCTATTTAAAGATATAGACCGATATTTGAGACAAACTCTTAGTTCAAGCAAAAATCTATCGTAAAATTTTCAATCATAAATTATCAATTATAAATTAAGCTCAAGTTAAATTCGTTAGAAAGAGAAATATAACAAATTTAATAAAAATCTTTTATAGATGTCTGTGATTGTACGTGTAAGTGTTTTATAAGAACAAGCATTTGTAGTGAAGGGTACTGAAGATTCGACATAGCTGAATATAGCATTCTTACTTGTTTTTCATTTTCATTTTTTGTTAATATAAACAAAAGAATAAATTTTTATTTATTTTTAAAAGACTCTTATTAAAAAGTTTGCAAATAACAAATTTTTAAAATAATAAAATAAATGTTAAATTATTGTTAAAATTAAATATAAATGTTTACAATAAATTAAATACAAAAAGAAAACGAAAATTGAAATTTCGAATAAAATTTTGGAAAGCAAAATCAAATAAGTGAATTTATAAAGAAAAAAGTCTGAATAGATTTAAAAATATTATTAATGATGGTTTTATAAATAATTAAAAATTTGTGAATTGACCTTAAAAGGAGAAAATGGAAAATCTACATGAAGATTTTTACTTTATGTTCTTGTTAATCCTCGTATGTTGGTTTGTTGTTAAAAAATTTTATTTATTTTCTAACAATAAATATGTAAATTAACAGTTTATTTTTATAAATTTAATATAAATTAATTAGCGATAAAATAGAAATTAATGTTTTTAATTATAATTAATATTTACAAAAAAAACTACCAAATTAATGTTTTTTTATTAGAATTAAAAAAGCAATCATTAATGTTTAATTCGGCTACGCTAACTTCCCTCCAACATGAGAACATAAAAATATTAAATTTTAGAAAATATTAAACCAAGAAAGGCAAGTTCTTCAAACCACCCGGAGATAAGTTGTTAAAAATTTATTCAAGAGCACAAAACAGGTTGCCCTATTCAAAAAAAAATTACAGAAAGCAGAAATTTGAAGGGTCTTCGAATGAAAGGTTTAACATTTCATCAATAGTGATTAAAAATATAATTATACCCTACACCACTAAAGGTGCTTTGTGCTTGTGTCTGTAACACGCAGATAAATGGTGTTACACCTACTTTTTAGTATACCGTATATTTCTCTCCTTAATCCGATTTTGCCGGCTTTAAGCAGGAAATATAAACTAAATTTCATTGTGTTCTGTCAATTAATGTGGATGTGACAGATTATAATTTGATGCAAGAATATAAATAAGTTATGGGGTCTGAGATGAATCCTTTCTAGGCATTACAAACGAAATGACAAAGTTAATATACCCTCACCACCACTTGTGATATTGCAGGGTGTAACAATAGTAAAAAAATATAAATTTAATATGTTTTTATAATTTGACACATTAACTACTTTGTACCAAATAATATAAAATTACTTTATATTTATGTGGGATAGTTTATAACAAAGTTTGATGACTTTGATTAAAACACAATTCTTTAATAGATTTAGTTTATTATATATAATATATATATGGCTTAAGTCTAGGGTATTTAAAGTTTTAATTAAATAATCAAATAAACTTATTCACTTTATAAGACACTTTCACAACTTAAATTTACCACTTGACTTTCTACAACTTTACAACTTAACAACTTAACTCTTTCAACTTTAGACTACGACTGCCCTGGACCAGTGCTCAAACTCAACTATATACGGAATTGACCGTCTATTGAGATCTAATCGTTACTCGTCAGTTTTTGTCGATTCTAGAATATTCTTGTCATATACTGTCATCTCTCTTCGTCCTATTCTGTCAAATACAACGGTCGTTTCAATATTAGTTTTAACTGCCATCAGTCTTAACCCTTAGTAAGGTCTACCCGATCGTGTGCGACCAGGCTCAAATCCCACATTCGGCCCTCCTGACGAGGTATTCGACTCGAATACTGGCGTCCACCGTTTCATATACTCAGCCACTGTAAATGTTTTACGTGGGCCCTCGACTTCGCCTACTTTTTCGACTTCATATCGGCCATGATTCATTTTTCGTATCACTTTGTAAGGACCGTAATATTTACCCTTTAATTTCAAACCGACTCCATATTGGGTGCGTCTTATAGCGACTAAATCGTTAATCTCATACTTCTCCTCATCTCTGCGGTTTGCGTTGAAATGCTTCTCTATCTCTTTCTCTTTCCTTTTGCATTTCCTGTAGAATTTGTTCCTCCATAATTTCCTTAATATTAGGAAAGTCTTCGAGTATTCTCCAAAAGCGTTAGAAGTGAATACAGACCCTCTATCAGAAATTATTCTCTTCGGGTTACCAAATACAGCAGCCTGACGTTCTAACCGATCCATAACAGCATCTGTCCCAGTATCCTTGGTGGGATACAACCAAACAAATTTTGAAATCCATCTACGACTACAGGTATGTGATTATGTTGTTTGTCTGTCAATGCCATGGGTCCTACGTGATCCTCGGAATCTTCCTGCAACAGGACTGCACCATATCCAAATTTACTAGCGTCTGTATGGACCTCAGTCAAAGCCTTCGGATTATATAGTTTAAGTACCGGATCCTTCGTCAATGCTATTTTCAGTTGCTCAAATGAAGAAATCACTTCATCATCTATCTTGAACTCATTGCCCTTCTGCAACAAATCAGTCATCGGTTTCGACAATACAGCATAACCATCAACAAATCTACGAAAATATGACGTTAAACCTAGGAATCGTTGTAAACTCTTCCTATCGTTGGGTAGTGGAAAATTCTTGATCGCCAAAGTTTTTTTCTTCCGAGAGTCGAATCGTTCCGTGTTCTTTATCAGCTACTGTTTTTTCATCTATTTCTATATTCAAACATAGATCTTGGAAATTGCTAATACGTTCCAAAGAATCATTTCTCTTGAAAGTCTCACCTGTCTTATGTTCAATACTCATGGTTGATTTAGGAAGAAATTTCACCTCATCTTCGCTGAACATTAAATCGACAAATTGTAACAAATTACTACCCAAAATTGCCGGATAGTCGATATCCTCCGCACGCACCACATAAAATCTCAATTGCAGCTGAATATTTTCAACAATAATCGGAGCATCAATGTAACCCTGTGTATAGAATACTCCAGCACCAGCACCTTTTAATTTTTTATGTTCCTTTGTCAGCTTAAATACGTCACGTAACTTTTCATAAACATCGCTCCTTAACGTGCAAATACTGCAACCGGTATCAATAAGCCCATAAATATTGATGTCACTGATTCGAAATTTCTTGTATTTCATTCCCGGCTCAAAAGGTTCCTTATTATAGCCCAACATGTTCATATTGCTGCGCGGCTCTAGTTTGACTTTCTGTTTATTCTCATTACATTCGGCTGCGCGGTGTCCAGGAGTATTACACTTGAAACACTTGAATTGAGTTTCCCTACAATCCTTTGCCAAATGTTCGGGATTTCCGCACATAAAGCATCTTCTGTTCTTGTCTGTCTTCTCTATCTTGTTCGTAATTTTCACGTCATTTGAATAATAATTTTTCCTGTTACCCCTATCGAGTGGAGTACGAACCTTCTCGTAAATCTTAATTTGTTCCTTCATCTGTTCAACAGTTTTTGCCTGGTACAAAATACTCTTATTAAAACGTGAATCTGGAATACCTTCGACGAAGTAATCAAGCAAACTTGGAACGTCCAAATTTATTGGCTTGCCTATCTCCATTAAAGCATATAAGTATTCGCGATAGCTCTCACCTGGATGTTTGCGACGGTTTCTCAAAACTCTGTGTATCTCCGATGACGATAATGTTTCACCGAATTCTTCAATCAAAGCATTTTTCAATGCCGACCAATTCTTCAATCCGGACTGACTTGCAACAAATAATTTGGCCGCACCCTTTAATAATTGTTTTCCATAAATAAATTTCTGCACAGAATTCCATCCTACTATTTCGGCGTTCTCTTCAAAATCTTGTACCCAATTTCTAACTTCCAAAGAATCAGTCCCACTGAATGATGGCAGACTATCTGCAATGTCCTTCAAAGTGAAGACAGGACCACTAAGGCAAAACTCCGGATGTGTTTAGCACTTACATCCTGATACTCAGAATTTAAAGATTCAGAGTCATCCCCATCGATTTGGTGACCGAAATATTGGAGTAGCCTGTCGCGTAACACTGCCTTCAAACCTGTATTGTCCAATCCTAACTCAGTCAATTTTCTCCGTAAAGCGTCACAATTCATTGCCATAATGCTGTTAACGTCCATGATTAAAATAGTCCAGAAACACTCTTACAAAATCAAATATTCCCGAATATCCCTACTATAATAATTAATTAATTATATAATAAATTATACAGTAATCAATATATTAATAAAAATAATAATGAAAAAAAATTAATGATAACACTTGAAAAAGAAATATTAAAAATTCCAAAGAAAAAAAAATTTATCAAATGAATAATACTCTTCAACAGAAACTTTTCAAAAATTCTATAGTAGTATAAAATTACATACAAATTCAATTTAACAGAATGTAAACATTAGAAAATTAAGCTCTAAAATTAACATTGAATTTAAAATTAACATTGAATTTAACAGAACCAAACAGAACATAAAATATGAATTAAAGAAAATAAGTTACATTCATATCATAAAAATTAAAAGTTTACAAATTAACATACAAAAATGTTAAAACTACTTATCTTATTGTAATACTCGTTCAATCTCTCCCGAGAACATCAGCTGCTCAGTCTCTCCTTCTCAAAGCTCTTTAGTAACTAACTTCCACATGAGATAACTAGCACAACTTTTACTCGTCGTTTTCCTCTCTTGAATTATATGATCAAGTTCCCCACTGCACTCGCTTTATCTTATCATTCTTTTGTATAAGCTTTTACTAGTTTTATTTAACGGTCGTTTTCAGCGATTAAACACTTTTCTCTGAAAACACTTATGCTCTAAAAGCACTTATGCTCTGAAAACACTTACGCTGTTCTATATTATTTGTGTGCATAAAAGTTTTTGCTCTTAATTTTAAACTTAATGTTTATGTTATTTTTGTTATCTCTTAAATTTTTTTATTTATGCACATACATACACTTTTATATCAACGAAAATTAAATATTTTCTTTCTAGAATTTTTAGAGATTTTACACTTCTCATAAATACTCTTTAACTTAAAAGTCCTCTTTTCTGTTCTCTTGTAATTTAATTAAACTTTTGTTTTTACATTTCGTCTTTATGGGTTTACACGTATTAATATTTTATTATTTCTCTTATATATAGAAATTTTAAATTAACTTCAACACAGTTCACCAAATTTAAATTTATAAATTGTTTTTCCAACTATTTTATTTTTTTTTTACACTTTTCACTGGCACAATCCCGGTCGAGTCCCCAATTTGTGGGATAGTTTTATAACAAAGTTTGATGACTTTGATTAAAACACAATTCTTTAATAGATTTAGTTTATTATATATAATATATATATGGCTTAAGTCTAGGGTATTTAAAGTTTTAATTAAATAATCAAATAAACTTATTCACTTTATAAGACACTTTCACAACTTAAATTTACCACTTGACTTTCTACAACTTTACAACTTAACAACTTAACTCTTTCAACTTTAGACTACGACTGCCCTGGACCAGTGCTCAAACTCAACTATATACGGAATTGACCGTCTATTGAGATCTAATCGTTACTCGTCAGTTTTTGTCGATTCTAGAATATTCTTGTCATATACTGTCATCTCTCTTCGTCCTATTCTGTCAAATACAACGGTCGTTTCAATATTAGTTTTAACTGCCATCAGTCTTAACCCTTAGTAAGGTCTACCCGATCGTGTGCGACCAGGCTCAAATCCCACATTTAGAACATTTGTATGGCGGCTAGGTAAAATAATGGACCCAATTGTCCAATTGTCTCTAAGACAAAATAATGACACATGACAAATTTCTTAAGTTCTTTTATCCTTTTTTTCAAAAAGAGGCTTTTTAGTGAAAAGAAAAAGAAAAAACATATAATATTTATTTATTTATTTATTTATTTATTTATTTATTTATATTTCTAAGACAAAACGAAATAAATTATGAAGTACATACATATGTATATATAAATACTTAGAGATTTTTATTTTTTATAGGTTTTATATAAACACAGATAGTATCCATTTGCAACCAAAACGTAATAACTAACAAGTAAGTATGCTATATTCGGTTATGCCCAATCTTTAATATTCCCCACTACAAAATCGTTTCAAGTAAATACGTTATGTGTCACACATACACACTCACAAATGCATACAATATATGAAATTTTTTCTAAAATATAGCAAAGAAATCTTAAAATAGCGTTTTTTCTACCAAATCGATTTTGATAGAATAAAAATTCTGAAAATTCTACGGTTGAACTGCTCTTGAATTTAGAAGCTGTCTAAGATATTGGTCCATATTATCTAATGTACAGAACCGGTTTTACTAATTTTAAATAAAATGATAAATTATTGTGCATGTGGTAGTGCCAACAACAGTCAGATAAACAAAGGGACAATATTATAATATTATAATATTATAATATTATAATATTATAATATTATAATATTATAATATATTATATTTATACGCTTTATATCAGTATTTCACACAATCAAAATAACGCTTTATTTCTGCGAATAATCGATAAACTATATAAATGTCATTATATATATTTGTCCGAATCCTGTCAGACATATGTATAGTTACATAAATTTACCAGTAAATAAAATACATTATTTACTACGTTCTTCTACTCTTAAGTCAAAACCTCCGAAATTTGAGTTATGACCTTTTTTAAATGTTAATTTCCGTTTACAAAACTTCAAAAATTATGTTTAAATTCAATAGTTAAAAATATCTTTTCTTGAAAAATATTTTATTTAAACTTATGACATTGTTACTGCAAATGTGCTATATGTAGATACATATATATGAAAACGTATGTGCCTTTTATAGATGTTTATGTCTATGTATGCATGACAGTTATTGTTGTTTCTTTTTCTAAATGATAAAAAAATCAATCTTATAGAAAATAAAACGTTTTTTTTTATGATTTTATTTAATTTTTTTCTTGGAATTTTACTGGATTTCGTTGTTAAACAAAAGTACTAAATAAATTTCTCATTTTATTAAATGTTTAAAGAAGAAATAAACACATTCACATAATTCAAACAAATGAATTTTTATTCCCTTAAATACATTTATACTTTAAGGGTTATTTTATTTTTTATTTATTTATTTTTTGTAATAAACGGAAGGAAGTGAAGATACGTACATTTACATATACATTTCCTGGTGAAAATATGTAGTTATTTGTTGAAAACATCCAACTTTAAAAAAGGACTTTGTACTTAAGAAGTAAAGGATTTTAAAAATTTATCAATAAGTTTCATATAGTAAAAAATAAATTATAGAAAATATGAATTATCGATAAGTTTTCTATAGAAAAAAGTTATCGATAAGTTGTCTATAGAAAAATTAACTGTGAAAAGTTTTTTATAGAAAAGTACAGTCATTGATAACTTTTCTATAGAAAAGTACAGTCATTGATAACTTTTCTATAGAAAAGTACAGTCATTGATAACTTTTCTATAGAAAAGTACAGTCATTGATAACTTTTCTATAGAAAAGTACAGTCATCGATAACTTTTCTATAGAAAAGTACAGTCATCGATAACTTTTCTATAGAAAAGTACAGTCATTGATAACTTTTCTATAGAAAAGTACAGTCATCGATAACTTTTCTATAGAAAAGTACAGTCATCGATAACTTTTCTATAGAAAAGTACTGTTATCGATAACTTTTCTATGGAAAAGTACAGTTATCGATAACTTTTCTATGAAAAAGTACAGTTATCGATAACTTTTCTATGGAAAAGTACAGTTATCGATAACTTTTCTATGGAAAAGTACAGTTATCGATAACTTTTCTATGGAAAAGTACAGTTATCGATAACTTTTCTATGGAAAAGTACAGTTATCGATAACTTTTCTATGGAAAAGTACAGTTATCGATAACTTTTCTATGGAAAAGTACAGTTATCGATAACTTTTCTATGGAAAAGTACAGTTATCGATAACTTTTCTATGGAAAAGTACAGTTATCGATAACTTTTCTATGGAAAAGTACAGTTATCGATAACTTTTCTATAGAAAAGTACAGTCATCGATAACTTTTCTACAGAAACGTAAAGTCATCGATAAAATTTCTATAGAAACGTAAAGTCATCGATAAAATTTCTATAGAAACGTAAAGTCATCGATAACTTTTCTATAGAAACGTAAAGTCATCGATAACTTTTCTATAGAAACGTAAAGTCATCGATAACTTTTCAATAGAACGAAAAGTCATCGATAACTTTTCTATAGAAACGTAAAGTCATCGATAAAATTTCTATAGAAACGTAAAGTCATCGATAACTTTTCTATAGAAACGTAAAGTCATCGATAACTTTTCTATAGAAACGTAAAATCATCGATAAAATTTCTATAGAAACGTAAAGTCATCGATAACTTTTCTATAGAAACGTAAAGTCATCGATAACTTTTCTATAGAAACGTAAAGTCATCGATAACTTTTCTATAGAAACGTAAAGTCATCGATAACTTTTCTATAGAAACGTAAAGTCATCGATAACTTTTCTATAGAAACGTAAAGTCATCGATAACTTTTCTATAGAAACGTAAAGTCATCGATAACTTTTCTATAGAAACGTAAAGTCATCGATAACTTTTCTATAGAAAAGTACAGTCATTGATAACTTTTCTATAGAAAAGTACAGTCATCGATAACTTTTCAATAGAAACGAAAAGTCATCGATAACTTTTCTATAGAAACGTAAAGTCATCGATAACTTTTCTATAGAAACGTAAAGTCATCGATAACTTTTCTATAGAAACGTAAAGTCATCGATAACTTTTCTATAGAAACGTAAAGTCATCGATAACTTTTCTATAGAAACGTAAAGTCATCGATAAAATTTCTATAGAAACGTAAAGTCATCGATAAAATTTCTATAGAAACGTAAAGTCATCGATAACTTTTCTATAGAAACGTAAAGTCATCGATAACTTTTCTATAGAAAAGCAAAGTCATCGATAGCTTTTCTATAGAAAACTCAAGTTATCGATAACTTTTCTATAGAAAACTCAAGTTATCGATAGCTTTTCTATAGAAAACACAAGTTATCGATAGCTTTTCTATAGAAAACTCAAGTTATCGATAGCTTTTCTATAGAAAACTCAAGTTATCTATAGCTTTTCTATAGAAAACTCAAGTTATCGATAGCTTTTCTATAGAAAACTCAAGTTATCGATAGCTTTTCTATAGAAAACTCAAGTTATCGATAGCTTTCATGTAGAAAACTCAAGTTATCGATAGATTTTCTATCGAAAACTCAAGTTATCGATAGCTTTCTATAGAAAACTCAAGTTATCGATAACTTTTCTATAGAAAACTCAAGTTATCGATAACTTTTCTATAGAAAACTCAAGTTATCGATAACTTTTCTATAGAAAACTCAAGCTATCGATAGCTTTTCTATAGAAAACTCAAGCTATCTATAGCTTTTCTATAGAAAACTCAAGTTATCGATAACTTTTCTATAGAAAACTCAAGTTATCGATAACTTTTCTATAGAAAACTCAAGTTATCGATAACTTTTCTATAGAAAACTCAAGTAGTCGATAACTTTTCTGTAGAAAACTCAAGTTATCGATAACTTTTCTATAGAAAACTCAAGTTATCGATAACTTTTCTATAGAAAACTCAAGTTATCGATAACTTTTCTATAGAAAACTCAAGTTATCGATAACTTTTCTATAGAAAACTCAAGTTATCGATAACTTTTCTATAGAAAACTCAAGTTATCGATAACTTTTCTATAGAAAACTCAAGTTATCGATAACTTTTCTATAGAAAACTTAAGTAGTTTTAAGTTTCCATAGAAACGACATGTTATCGACATGTATTCTATAGAAGGGACATGTTATCGATATCTATAGAAAAGTCAAAGTGTATGTCAATAACAGTTCAGAAGAAGAAGATTCAAATTATGAATTAAATTTTATATAAAAATGCATAAGAAATCAATCATTTTATAATTTGTAACTCATTAATCATTTCAGTTGCTTGAATTTCTGTTGCTTTTCTCATATGTTTATTTCGTTAATGCTTCTTTCTACACTTAAACACATGTGTATATGTATAAGTAGCTAATATCACAAAAAATTTAAGTAAGTGTTTGTGTTACTGTCTGTTAAAACTGTAACAAAATGTGTAAGTGTGTGTTTGTATTTTTGTAAACATATACATTTAACCACGTTTGATTCTTTTACGGTCTTATACCTTTTGTCTTGCCTTATTTTTTGTTAGTAAAAAATTGAGAAAATAACTTAAATCCCATTTTTTACCACTTAAAGTGTTTAAGCTTTATGGGATGCAGGACCAAAAGAAAAAAAGAGAAAAATATAATAATTTCTAAATAAAATAAAGGTTAAAATATAAATATAATAGAAACATGTGTTTTATGTTATTAAATCACAGAAAAGGTATTTACACACATACGCACGCATATTCTTCTACACAAACACTCAGAAGCAAAATATTTTATTATTTTTCTTTGATATAAAAAACTAGAAATTTTTCTATACCAAAAAATGTTGATGAAGAAAATTTTTAGAAAAATTTAAGTTTAATTTTACAAATTTTCAGTATTAAAGCATTCGAGTGCGATTCATGCTTTAATACCCTTTTCAAGATTTTATTTGTATTGAAATCATTTTGATACAACAATTTCCAATTGGGTTATTGTTTTTCTGTTAAAATTTTACTTTTGTTTTTTTGGAATTAAATTCTGGTATATTTTATTTAAATCTTAAAAGATTTAGGCGCTTTTAAAAAAGGCAACAGCAAGATAAAGTCTAATTTTTTATAAAATTTATTTATTTTCAATTTATTTACCTTCAGTTTTTACAGGAATTTTTTCACAGACTTTAATTTAATTATAATTTTTTCTTTTAAACATTTACTTAATGTTTATTTGGGTTTCAAACCCAACATTTTTATATCCCTACACTAAAAGAGGATTATGCTGTGAGTGTATGAAATTTGTAACAGAATAAATAATATGACTAATCGATAAATCAAGAAAACATTTTCGATAGTGGAAAATATGTAATCTGCAGAATGGTAAGGTTATTCACAACTTTTGTATCGAAGTGTTAAGTTTCGATAACTTTTCTATAGAAAAGTAATGTTGCGATAACTTTTCTATAGAAAAGTAATGTTGCGATAACTTTCTATAGAAAAGTAATGTTGCGATAACTTTTCTATAGAAAAGTAATGTTGCGATAACTTTTCTATAGAAAAGTAATGTTGCGATAACTTTTCTATAGAAAAGTAATGTTGCGATAACTTTTCTATAGAAAAGTAATGTTGCGATAACTTTTCTATAGAAAAGTAATGTTGCGATAACTTTTCTATAGAAAAGTAATGTTGCGATAACTTTTCTATAGAAAAGTAATGTTGCGATAACTTTTCTATCGAAAAGTAATGTTGCGATAACTTTTCTATCGAAAAGTAATGTTGCGATAACTTTTCTATCGAAAAGTAATGTTGCGATAACTTTTCTATCGAAAAGTAATGTTGCGATAACTTTTCTATCGAAAAGTAATGTTGCGATAACTTTTCTATCGAAAGTAATGTTGCGATAACTTTTCTATCGAAAAGTAATGTTGCGATAACTTTTCTATCGAAAAGTAATGTTGCGATAACTTTTCTATCGAAAAGTAATGTTGCGATAACTTTTCTATCGAAAAGTAATGTTGCGATAACTTTCTATCGAAAAGTAATGTTGCGATAACTTTTCTATCGAAAAGTAATGTTGCGATAACTTTTCTATAGAAAAGTAATGTTGCGATAACTTTTCTATAGAAAAATAAAGTTTCGACATTTTGGATGAATAAAGAGACCAGACATGAAGAAATGGCAATGAAGTGTCGTACCGCAGAAATTATCAGAACTTTCAATCTGTATATAAAATAAGATGTGCATATGCATGTTTGTTTGTATGTATGTATGTATGTATGTATGTATGTATGTATGTATGTATGTATGTATGTATGTATGTATTTATGTATGAATGTAAAGTATAGACTCCAAAACAGCTGGCAAAATTTGGATGAAATTTTTACAGAATTATCTCAATGTTCCCAATAGAAACATGGGCAATAAATAATTCCGATAGGATCAGAGGAAGGGGTATCCCCTCAAACAAAACATATATTGATTATTGAATATCTAAAGAATTATACAAGCTAAAATTCTGAAAATCACTTTCTCAAGGATCTATTTTACTGGACAAAATGTATTACGGAAAGGTCCAAAGAGAATGGGCATCGCTCATATAAATCAAATATTGATTATCGAATATCAAACAACTGTAAAAAATTTAAGGTTTTGGTTTCAATTACCTCTTCAAGGATCTGTTTTACTGGAAAATGGGATCAGGGGAAGAAGTATCATCCATACAAAGCATCTATCGAATATCGAATATCTACAAATCTATTTCAGCGAGAATTTTCAAATTTAATCGCACATATTTTTTTACACAAGTTGTGATTTATGAAATTTCTTTCATTATCTAAAACTGTGACAAATTTTTGTACAGCAAGGCGCACCGGGTAAAAGCTAGTTACTACATAAAAGCGTATAGGGTGTTGTTTTAATCTACAATAAGTTCGTATTATTACCTCTACTTCTGTTCATATTTTTTTAAACTTTTACACATGGAAGTTAGTGCCATCACCTCCTACATATAATGAAACTTAGCAAAACTTTCAATCTCTTCAAAATACAAACAAGGCGATGTTTTAGGCTACGATAGTTACGAATTATTGTTCGTCCTTTTTTGTTCATATTTTTTTAAACTTTTACATATGAATGGATAATAAAATTCGTTATAGTTTATCATTTTCTGACTTATAATTATTTCCCCTTTTCCTTTAAACGTTTCCCTAAATTTCTTAAATATTTAATGAAATTATGTTTTAAACTCATTAAACAATAATTTGTGATTAAGATTTCAATTTTCAATGATTCTGAAATTTAAGCAGAAAAAAGGGGTCAAGAAGTAGAAAAGTGAATAAATAAATAATAAAATGAAACAAAAAGAATATTAATAACATTATGGACATT
>PYHX02000413.1:31281375-31321469 GCA_004302925.2 Cochliomyia hominivorax
TTACACAAAAAAGAAGTTTAGAATTTCGACTAAAATCCATATAAACGAGTAAAAAGGACAATAATCTGCAGAATATGCAAATTTATTACTTTTTTATAAATGAAAATTTATAGAAAAAAATTTTCCTTGTTCTTTGTTGTTGTTGTTTTTGTTTTAAGAAGCATGTTTTTTAGTAGATAAATAAAACAATTTAAATAATTTATTATTTTTTTGTTTATTTAAGTGTAAAAGAATTTTTGTGAATTAAAATAGGGAAGAATATGGAAGGTACACTAGATCTCCGACTTGCATTGCTAAAAAGGGACCGGAGAAACACGACGCAACTTTTTTATTTAAATCAAGGTACGCTTTTCGAGTCCTTATATTATTCCAGGTAAAACTGGATTTTCAAAGAGTTTAATTTTAATTTTTTTTTTAAATTTTTTTTGCTCTTTGAAAAGAGTTTAATTATAAACAAGGAAACACTTAATGTGTTATAAAATTAGTTATATTTTTGACTATAACTTTTTTTACTCAACCGATGTTTGAAATTTTATGGAAGTTTTTTAGCTGAACTTTTAGGTTGTATCAGATATCGCTATATATCTTTGATATAATAATGCTGGTTTTAAATAGAGAACTTCTCAGGACTACTGTGAATACTGAGGTAAAATTTCATTGAGTTCCGTCAATTTGTGGATGTGAGAGTGCCAACAACAGACAGACGTCCATAGCTATATTTTATTTGATGCAAGAATATATATATGCATTATGGAACCTGAGATGATTCCTTCTTAGCGTTACACATGGAATGACAAAGTTTCTGAGAATTGGTTCAAATTAAAGATTTTTATAAGCTATAAATCATATTCCGGAAAGGGGTCTTATATGGGAGCTGGAACAAACAATGACCTCAGATCAAAATAAGTATATGTGACAAATTTCAGTAAGTTATCTTAAAATTTGCAGCCCATATGACACACAGAGTTTGGGATGTATCAAAATTTTTCATATTAAAGCCAATAACTTTTTTCTGTTAATCACAATTTGGTGATTTTTGCGTGATGGAGTACGTACAATTGTATATAAAAATTAAAGTTTTGTTTAAGTCCAATTACATTAAATTAAAAAGTTCTTTTTCGGAATTTTGAGGTTGTTTCAGATATCGGTCTATAACTTCCTTGCTAATAAACCGATATATTTGGTTTCAAATAGGAAACTGCTTAGGACAATAACAATATGGTCAAATCTCATTAATTTGGACATTACTAAATCGACTTAGATTATGATTTGATGCAATAATATATATACATGGCAGGATCTAAAATGACTTCTTCACCCTCATCACTTATGGTGGTGGAAATAAAGATTTTGCTCCGAATTTTTTCTATAATCTGATATAAATGCACTGAATTTTAATTTATTGGGGAAACAATTTTGATTTTTGATTAAAAAAGTTAAACCAACCATTGCTGGTTTCGGAATCATCAGAATTTCCGTTAATACAGGATGCTGTATTTTCTTAAGGTCGGATTACATAGAAAGAGCTTTATTTTTTAATCCCCGTCCATGCGCAATGTTCATGTATCCAAATTGAAAATAATAAGAAAATTCTGTGACAATTTCAATTAATTGATTTACTTGATCACTGTCTTAATCAGGTGCTAGTCCAAAGGCTCTTCTTGCATTAACACCTTTTTCCATTCTATTTTAAAACGTTTTATTATATCTAATTTTAATTCTTGACTTATAACTTTCTTTTACTTTTACTCATTTTTCACGTCCTACACACTATATTCTTACCACAACCAGACACTTGATCTTAGCATCACTTATATAACAAAGAAAAAGGAATTCCCTTTAATTTACGCAATCTGAAAACTTAACGTAGAGGTGACGATAAGTGTCATGAGTGTTTCTAAAAATAGTAATCCACAAGGCTGCAGTAAAAAATCTCAAAGTTTCAAGCGACACAAATCGGGGTAAAAAGATGCAAATCAAAATTCAAAATCTAAACGATGCAAGTCAGGGCTCTAGTGTATTTTATTAAAAAGTTTATTTTACTATGGTGAAATGATGAATAAATTTAATTCATTTAATGAAATATCCAAACAACAGCAAAAACAAAAAAACAAAGTTATAAGAATTTTTTACGGATTTATTTACAGCGAAAGATAAAAAGGTAAAATATTGCGAAATGAAATACGACACTTTAAGTGGAAATAAGAAAAAGGAGGCAATTTAATTATTATCTGAAAAAAGTAATAAAAAAGCAAGTAAGAAGCCATGGTCGGTCAAGCCCATCTATTTAATACCCTACACCACATTGTTGGTTATAAGTAATTGCTAGTAAAAATTAATGAACCTTGTATAAAAGTATTTTCTAATTTAAGAGTACAGTGTATCCTTAAACAAAAAAACTGTCAGCTGTTTTTTGGAGTATGAATCTATTAATATATAATTAATTAATATTAACAAATTAAAAAATAAAATACACCATTTGCTTTTTTATTGTCAAATATTCGGTATTTTTTTTTTAAATTCATATGGAAATTGTAGAAACATTTTAGGTTTATAAAAATCGTTATTCTAAAATTTTAGAAAAAAAAAATAATAATAAAGATAAAACGGGCAGCTGTTTTTTTTCTGATTGTTAATTTTAAAAAAAATAAAAAAAAATAAATAAATAAATTCTACACGTGTTACCTTTTTTCGTTATTCTAATACATAAGAAAAAACTGGCAGCTGTTCACTGCTAATTTATTAGTATGTATAAATAATTTAAATAAAAAACTAAAAAAATAAATATACAGGTTTTGCCTTTTTTCCAAGTTAAAAATTCGGTTTTTTGTGAGATTTATGTAAAAAAAGTAAGAAAATATTTCGTAAAATATATCGTTTTTCTAGAATTTAACAAAAAACTGGCAGCTATTCTCTTTTTGTTATTAATATTTATTTGTATAATTAAATAAAATTAAAACAAGTAATAAAAATAAAAATACACGTTTGGAAAATTTCATTAATTGTCGAAAATATTGCCTGCGTACAATACATATATTATGTTCTTTAATGAAACCAAATTTCTTTAATCAAATCAAATTTTAGTTCATTCTGAATAATTTAGTATTTTTGTCTACGAAACGAATTACTGTGAGCAGGTCAGACGGGCATTGTTAAACCGACTCAGAAAGTGATCCTGAGTCAAACAGTGTACCTATATAGTGGTGATAGCAAATTTTTTGCCTGTTACATTTTTTTGCACAAACGCATAATACCCAAACCTCCTAAGGTGATGTAGGGTATAATTAAACAATTTGACTTGAAGGAATTGCAGATGAAATTTTTAATGAAAATTGAGAAATACAAAATATTTTCCATTTAAATAAATTCTAAAAAATAAATTCAAGTTCTTAATTCTGTATCCCTAAATATCCTTCACCTCCATTTGCTTTCTTTCAAGCTAATTAAATTAGTTAGTATTAAGTATTTCATCATAATTTCCACCAATTACTTTGCAATTTTCTGAATATGTGTTTGAGTGTGTGTAATGAAAACACGATGCGTATGTTTTATTTAAAAATTAATCATACCACCTGTTGTTCACAAAACAACTTAATTTCTTGTTTATTTTTCCTAAAAATGTTTATTCATATATTTCTTTCCAGTTTCTTGTTCTTCTTGTTATTTAAATCATTTTAAATCTCAAACGTTTAATCCCTAACGACTAATTCGTGCGTTATGAAAAACTTTAAGGGAAAAAAAATCAATTATATTTAACCTTTTGTGACTTTACAAGCAAAGCACGTATTTGGCTTACAAAATTACGTCATATTCATGTAATGGATATTCATGTTGATGATTTTGAAAAGAAAACGAAATTAATGTTTTGTGATAATGATAAAAAGAGCCTAGAAAATGGATTCAGATTTGATAATTATATATGAGAGAAAAATTTATAATTTTTACATTAATATTTTTTATATACTACGTCATTGTATAAAGGATTACGTCATTATGTATATTGCTACGTCAAGTATATAATTATTATCAATTATGTAACTCTATGTGTTTTTGTTTTTAATTCCATCATGTAAAATTATAACTTTAACATGAATATATAAATCTGCAAAATCGACAAAATAGAAAAGTTATAGACCGATATTTGATGAAACCTCCAAGCCAAATAAGAAAGCAAAATACCTAAATTGACTATAAAATATGTACTTTTAAACAGATTGAATGGAAATGAGCAAAAGACCAAACCACTTTAAAACACATAGAGGGCGTTGTTCTACGTTACGGTAGAAAAAAAATTGTGGTATCACCCTTTCTATTAACACTTTTTTCAAACTTTTACCGATAGAGGGCTCATAAAATTCATTATTTTCACAAGAATTTATAGACCATGTTTGCGATGACCTCAAATTAAAATAAAATAAGAAAGCGAATCCACTAAAATGACATTTATTTGTGTACATAAAAATCGATAAATAAGATCTGGGAATGGAAACTTGAGGAAGTAAGCTTAAATATTAATAGTGAGTCTAAATTTAATCAATTAAAATCTATGACTACACCCGGTGCCTACAAGAGAGAGAAAATGTTTTGATTTTAACTTGTTTTTCGAACAGTGAAGAAATCCACACAAAATTGAACCGTTTTATTTTCAGGAAAATTTTTAGTCACCATGTGTTACGCTATGTTTAGTGAGAAATACCACTTCGATTATTGTTTCAGCATGACAATTGCCCCTAGCATACATCGAAGTAGGCCAAAGGTCAGTTATTCGTTAATGGGGCCTGATTTTTTGATTTTGCTACCGCAGTTAACGGAATTGAATCCCAAAGGGAACATCTTTGGGTTTTTTTAAAAAAGACAGTACGACTCTTCAGAAGTAATCTTGAGTCGATAAACTGCATAAAATAAGAGTCTGAACCATGGGCGTCGCTTCTAATTGTTGAATATAACTGTATTTATTCTATGAAATGAAATACAAGTTATGGTCAAAATGGGGCCTTAATAACAAACTCAAAATTTTAAAAATATTTAAAAATTAAAATTTTGTATGTGCAAAAAATAAAAACCTTTTTATCACTTTCACCATACTTTTCCGCAAAAAAATTTCAACACCTAATTATTTTTCCAAATGAGTTTTAAACTGTAACAACAATAACTTCTGTTTGTAAGTCGCAAATTTATATCCATTTCCCTTTCCATATGAAACACTGTGTGTTGGAGGTACCCAATTTAAATTTAATCCAATTTTAACTGAGGTGTCTTTGAGTTGATTTGGCATAGTTTGGGCTCTCAGATGTTCTTGAAGTAGTGGGAGGTATTCTTCAAAATCTGAACCCTGAAATTAATAATTTTCACATATATGAATTTCATATATCACCCATTTGCAGCAAGGTCGTTATAACTTTAAAATTGACATAGCATCAGTAGAATATTGTGAATAATGAATTTGATTATCTTGAAAATTTTTGTGTGAGAATCATTCATATACCAGATAAGATTTATTGATTATTGCCAGAAATAGAGCATTATTTTGGTTTGCGCATCGATAATTGCAATTCTTATGTATGTGTTTGAAGAAATCTAGACTTTTTGAGTTATCTCTATTTTGCAGCAAGTGAAAGATATGTTAATTTTTTCAATATTCTATTCATATTATGTTTACCATTTACGTTTAAAATCACTTAATTTCTATATAATTTATTTAATAGAATATTAAATTATATTATTTTATGATTAACATATATTTATTGACATTTCTATGAATATTTAATAAATCATTTCATTTACGTTTTTTCTGGAAGAATGATTAAACTTAATAAATATAATTATAAAATATATAATCATCAATTTTCAATTTAAACAAATAAAACACAACAAGAAAAACTAAATATTTACAATTAAGCGTATGATTAATATTAATTATTAAACAAATATCACTCATACGCCTTATAAGTTTATTTGTGAAAATATTTCATCATATGTAAATATTTAATAAGTTCTCAACATAAATTTTTGTCTAACATACATATTTAATTAAAATAGTTTATTTTAATATTTTGTATACAAAACTGGTATTATACTCCTTTTCTTCTATTATCAATTATAATTTTATAACACAAAAACTATTTTCAAAACAAGTATGTTATAGTCGGTTAAACCCGACTGTGTAATACCCTACACCAAAATGCTGGTTATAAATGGTAGTTACGAAAATATAATACCAATCAACAACCCTCGTATAATTTTATTTTCTAATTTGTTCTTAAGTATGAAGTACATAATTGTGAAAATAACATTTATGAGAAGTTTATTCGTTTTTAAATTAATTTTTCTAAGCGGTTATTTGAGAACTTCAAAAAATTATGGACCGACCATCTTTTAATTTCGCATATCGATATTTGGTTATATTTCATTCATACTGACCCATTATTATTACGAAACCCACATTTATATGAGATTTATGACCTTCAAAGTGATATTTGGAAGGAGTATGGCCAATGGAGCGACCGACATATAATTTGATACATCGTTTTAAAATATTATAGGTCTTCTTTCTATCAAAATCGCTTTATATTTAGGCATTTTGTGAGCTTAAAACGTCATTGTCAATAATTCATGATCAGAATATGACCAATTTCAATAGACTTTGTTCTTGGGCCAAAATAATTATATGTACCAGATTCCATCAAGATATCTAAAAAATTGCGAGCCTTAAAGTGTTCATAATGTTTACATGGAAAGTCAGCCAGACGGACAGAAAGAAAGACATCTTTAAATTTGCCCTGAAACTGATTCTGAGTGGAACGGTATACTAAAAAGTAAGCGTAACGCCAATTTTCTGTATGTTACAAACATAACACCCCAACCACCTACGATTGGTGTAGGGTATAATCATTAGTGTATTACATTATTAATTACTACTCTAATGTATCATCCTTATTTCTATTTAAATATCAAGGGTTTTAATTATTCTATTGTAGTTGTTGTTAATGTTGTTGTATTTTTCTTTTATTTCTCTGTCTGTTATTAATATTTTATTTAATTGTCATTTAGTCAACACTTAAGTAAACAAAAGATTTTTTTTTGTCAATTGTTCAAACAATAAATAATAAGAAGATTGATAATATTTCATTTTAATTATTAATAAATTAATCTTTTATTGTCATTTAAGTGTTTGCAAAAATAAATAATTAAAATGAAATCATTGAATTTTGTTATAAATAGTTTATAATGTCAAGAATAGCAAAACTATTAAAAAAGAACTAAAAATAATTATCAATTAGAGTAGAAAATTATTTATAGCAAATTAAAATGTATATAAAATTTAAACTTTATTAAAAGTGCTTGAGATCTAAAATCAAATGATTATTGTTTTCAGAAGGATTATTTAACTTTTGCGTAAAAAGGAAAAACAATTTGGAAAAAATTCAACAAAACCATTATATAAACTAGTAAGAATATTATATTCGGTTAAGCCCGACTATGTGATATCCTACACCACAATGTTGGTTTAAAATGTTTGTTACGAAAAAGTCGTGAAAGACTTTCGTATAATATAATTTTTCTTATTTATTATTAACTGTACAGTACATTATTGTACAACTATATGAAACACTTATGCCAAAATATATGTGAGATTATCAAAGTATATGTGAGATTTATGCCCTTCAAAGTGATATTTGATAACCAAACACCTATTTATGTCACGATTTGTTATAATTGCTTTATATTTAGGACTTTTCTGAGCTAAAAACCTTATTCCGAGAGGACATTTGTATGAAAATTACCTGAAATGCCGGATCGAACAGTTTTAATAGGCTTCGTCTTGGGCCAAAATAATGACGTACATCAAATCTCATCTAGATATCTCCAAAATTGCGAGCTGTAGGGTGTTTACAACATTTACATGGACAGACGGATGGACATCGTTAAATCAACTTAGAAAGTGATTCTAAGCTAATTCAAATTATGGTCCCAGCAAAAATCAGTTTCCTTGGGTTTATACGTGACAAATTTCAGAAAACTATGTTTTGCACTGACTTTGAGGTGTAATTTTTCTATTGACCTGATTTTGATGATTTGGATGACTTTTCCTGATAAATGTGATTGTTTTTTTTTTTTTTTTTTTTTTTGCGTTAAAAGTTGGAAAAATGTCTCTTCGGAACTTTGAAGTTGTCTCAGATTTCAAACCATCATTCAATTTAAAAGAGGGAATTTCAATATGTGGTTGGGTTTTTATGAGGGCAGAAAAAAATATTTACAATAACTTGAAGTTTGACTCAGAATCACCTTTGAGTCGATTTAACTATGTTCGTCCGTCTGTCTGGCTGACTATCCATATTCAATCTTGTGAACAAATGCTTGTCGAAATTTTAAAAACATCTTCATAAAGTTTATCAAATGTGCTTAATTTAGTCTATAAACAATGCCTGTTAATATTGGTGACTACAGGTCCATCTAATTCATACAAATATTCTCAAAGAATGGAGTTTTGACCTTATAGAAATTTTTAATATTAAATTATTTTAATTATTTTTTATTTATTTAAATTTGTCGCAAATGAGTTTTTTGATATTCTAAAGTCACGAACCAAATTATACGACGACTAAAACATTATTTTTCATGGTTCCCATGCTACATCCCTTCTTAATATCATATTGAAGGGCATTACACTCACATATATATTGATATTATAATTATTGGTCAAACTAAGAAAAATATAAGCAGAAATCGATGTTCGATGTTTTACGAAGCTCGGTCCACAATTTCATCTAGCTTCTATATAAAAAGGAATAAATTCTTACAAAACGCATAAATTTAACATTAAAGCTAAAATCAGAATAAATAAATAATAAATTATACGAGGGTCGTTCATAAAGTTTTCGGTGTTTTCAATAATTTTCAACAATATTGGGTTGGGTTTTATATAGTCGGACTTGGCATTTGTTTTTACTAAGTCAACTTGATTTTTGTTTTGTTCTTAAAAATTGATATTTTCAAGGAATCGAGTAAAATTTTGTTTCGATATGGCATAAAAACTTTTTATTATAAACTAAAATTATAAAAGATTGTATTTTTAAAATTGTTTTTTTATGGGTCTGAACTTGCAAAACTCACTAATATAAAAAAATCTTAAAAATCGATTAGAATATAAAGATACTGGATGACTTTAAATAATTCTATGACTCAAGATGTAAAACTTTAGTTTACTGTGCATCGGCTTCTTTCTGATCCATAGAATTCCCAAAAATTTAACTTGCTTCTAAGGTTTTTTACTATCAAAAATTTAATTAAACCTTAAGATTTTCTTCCATTTTATGCATTATTTGAAACACTGTGCGCACAAATTTGGAAAATTATTGAAAATATAAATTTCCAGAAATTCTCGTATTAATAAATGATATATAATACTTATTTACCGTTATGAAAATGCACTAGTTGCAGGTTATACATAATTATTCTTGATATTTTTGCTTAACTCATTTAATTTTCGTCTTTAATTTATATTATTTATTATATTAATCTTAAAGTTTAGTGTTTACCAAATACAAATTATTAGGGTGGTAAAAATAAATAATTAAAATATTTTAAACATTTCCAGAAAAACTTCTAATTATTTAGTTCTGATTCTCATTAATTTTTTAGTTTTAAAATTTTAATTAAAATTTAATGAAGAACTTTAATATTTGAATTTGAACACATTTTAGTAATAAACACTCAAAAATTTGTAGTCCTTTTGTGGTCCTTGTTATGGACAAAAATCATAATGAATAATACTTGACAATTATGCACAAGAATATTATAACAAAAAAGGGAATTTATTAAATAATAATTAACTGAAATGTAGTGAAATTCTGCATGATCTATTAAAGTACTTAATTTAGTTTGAGTACATTTTACAGTAGAAAAGAATTCAAATTTAAATTCATTTAATTAAAAAAAATTCTAATTTAAGATGTACTAATCATTTTTAAATAAAGTCTCACATGAACACTTTTGAAATGGTTTTGGATTGTTTTAGAGCAGAAAAAGCTCTTTGTTATTCCAGGGGAGAAGGTGTGGACATCAAAAATTTGTTACTTCTAATATAAACCTTATTTAAAAATCTCTACAATTTAAAGCTTTTATAATTCTTCATAAAAATTATGCTTTCGTTTGTGAAATATCTCTTATAGTATACACAGAAATTAAGGTCTTTTTTTGAACATGTTTTACAATAAAAATCAAATGTCAAATTATTCTTCCATAGGACAGACATTCTAAGATAATTTTTTTATTCGCTGGATTATATTACTTTTTGCTATATTTTTTTACCTCTGAACTATATTTGTACCAGTTACCGAAAGTATTGATCTGTCAATGCCAACTGATTAAAAAATTTAAATTTTTGAAACAAGCCTTTCCTGAATTTTAATTTTGAATATTTTGACAAACTAGCTATTTTTAGTATAGATTTTAATAGGGGTCAAAAATAAGTATATATCCTATAAGGTGTTAACACCATCAAATCGATTGGCCAGAAACAAACATTGAGAAGATGGTACGAATCACTAGAGCTATTTACCAGGATGTTGAACTTTCAATTATTTAAAACTGTAAAGCCAGCAAACGATTTCAAACAAATTCTGGAGTAGAACAAGAATGCCCCTATCATCTTAGCTACTCACAAGCTAAGCCGATGATTGTCTGTCCATTTATAGAGAAGCCAAATCCTATTAAGTTTCCCATGACAACTAGAGGATTGGATTGTGGAATTGTAGTAGTGTAGGGCTTGAAATAATATCCAGCAATAAAAATCTGCAATGATAGCACAGTCAACATCATGCTGCTAGTCCAAACAGTCGAGTACTTCAATAATCTCTGTTTTTCTGGGTAGTAGAGATGTAAAGCAAGAGCAGTTCTGAAACTACTACAATAAATATGGAGAATATTGATACAAAATATTCAATGCAAATCAAAAAAATCAACTCTGTTGAAGGAAGTAAAATCTCGTTGGCGTTGAACATCATCACGCAAAAATTAAGGTTTCCGTTAAAAAGTCTCTCAGCATTATATACAGAATATTTTGTCCAATAATGTCAACTACACAGATCTCTAAAACATTAACAACCAGGAATCCTCAATAAGAATTGAGAGCTCAAATATCTCTCCAGTGGCCTTAGCTCCGGGCAGTTTGTAGAATTTGCCTCTCTTGGTACAAATACCACATTATTGTTCTTGTTTCACGAAAAAAACTTGTTTACCATAGTGAGAGGATGCCAAGTCAGTCCAAAAATAAGTGGACACATTATGAGGTATTATGAATGGAAGCAGCCTTTTATGATAATCCTGGATGTAAATGTCAGTATTTTTTGATAAAACTGTATCAAGAACTTTATGGCAAATTTAGACTGCTTTTGCGTACTAAACTTATCTTCAACATTCCCTTAAGTATTAGCAGCGAAATTTTTTGAATCAGAAAGTTGCAAAAAATCTGCCAGAATATATATTTCGTTATCCATTATATAGTCAGAATAATTTATTTGGAAAACTTTTGGCATTTAAAGTTTTAGCAGCCTTCCCGTCAGGATACATAACAACTAACATGTTTTACAAAGAAAACTTAATCAATTTATATACTATAAACTTGGGTTTAAAATTTTAGTGAGTTAAAAATTTTTCGATCTCAGTCCTTAATATAAATAGAATTCGGAAAATGGGGATATATGGACCACACTATAAAGTTACAGCCTGAAAGTATAACAGAGGTGGTGCTTTAATGGAATCGTAATGGTTCAAGAAGCTGTGGCTGTCCAAGAAACACTTTGAGACGTTCACTACGACAGGATCTAGGATAACATATTTCATGTGAATATACAAAAACAACTGCAAACCGTCTTATCATCACTTGTTGAGGTGTAGAGAGTAAAATAGCACCTATTACCGAGATTTCGAGGTGAAATCCCACAAAAGTAAACTAGTGATCCAATATACCAACCTTTAAGTATATACAACATATGCGAATCATTTTTAAATCGGTTTTGTGATGTCTGGGAAGATATCTGTCCACTTATATTAAGATTCTGGTAATATCCAGTGATTTGCAATTATCGTATATAATATAAATAAATTCTTAAAATCAATGTTGTCTCCCCTTCTACACTTATTTATCTAGATTGTTATGTCACGTAGCAAAATCATTAAAATCTCTTGATTATCCATTATTTTGATTAAATGGCAACAATATAAAATCGCAATAAAAATTACACCATTCAAAAGAAAGAAATTAATAAAAATTCATCTTTAATCATAAAAAGCATAATAAAAAATGACGACTTTTTTTTTAATCCCGAGAAAATAAATTAAATGTAACAATAATGAAAAATGTTTAAAATGCGTAATAAATTTATGGTCAGTTCAGCATTAAATATGTGATGTTTGCTCTATGCGAGATAATTAAATATAACATTTTTATGAATTTCAAATATAACATTTATATAAGAAAATAATTTACCTTTACAAAAAAAGTAATTTAATATTTTAATATATGTTTCCAAAAAAAAAATTACGAGGGTTGTTGTGGTAAAGAAATAAAATTATATATGTATATGCACCACTGCAGGTTGTTGGGGTATTATGCATTTGCTGATGTTGCTAACATTACAGCCACCTTTAAGTGTGCTGTTTAACTCAGATTTACTTTCTGAGTAGATTTATCGATGACCATCCGTCTGTCCGTTTGTCTTTCGTCCGTCCGTCTTTCCATGTAAACTCCCTACAAGTCGAAATTTTTGGGACATCTTGATGAAATTTGAAACATATTATTCTTTGGCCCAAGGACGAGTTGTTTGTTTTGTTAAAAATTTGCTCCCACACAAATATCCTCATAAAAGTCCTAAATGGACAACAATTTTTTGACATGAAGTAAATTTTATTATATTCAAAACCGATGTGCCAGCTTATGCAAAGGACCAATACAAGCCTCCTTCCAAATATCACTTTGAAGGATACAAATGTCACATATACGATGGTATTGTAATAATAATTGGTTAAATTTAAATAAATATAGTAAAAATCTATGTGTAAATTTATACTGAGGGCACCCCATGAACCCCTTACAAAATACATACTTAAACGTATTAATTTCATATTAATGATAGTTTCACAACTGTACTGTACTTCTGAATAATTCAGAAAATATATCATATTTTTTAACCAACATTTTGGTGTACTACCGACTATATATTATTACTTGTCTGTCTATTTATAAGTAATAAATATGCAACAAAAATTTTTTGTCCTTTTTTCCGAAACTACGTGAATTTACAACAACAATTTTATTGTTTCATAGAAAACAACAATAACATAAATGTTTGCTAAAATTTCAGGTAAAAAGTACAAATGAAAGATATTTCATTCATCAGATTTATATTATTCTCACCCACACACTAACTCATAGAAAGTGTCTGCCATAAAAATGAAATTACAAAAAAAAAACTTAAACAAACGAAAATCCAATTATTTTAATGAGTCTATTTCTATATCAAGAATGGAAAGAAGGCAACAAAATGTTAACAAAATAAAACAAAATTATTCCACATTTTTACTATAAAATCAGAGGTATTTTTATGCCCTACACCATTATAAGTGATGAAATAGGGTGTGTTAAGTTTGTCATTCCACGTGTAATGTTAGAAAGAAATCATCAGAACTCTTATTAAAATTTCAGCTAGATAAAAATCAAAGATTTTCTTTTTTTGGCATTTGGCCGTTTGTCTGCTTGTCGATCTGCCCATCTGTCTGCTTGTTGGAAACATTGTGTAGTTCACAATAATAATCCAAATTCTTAAAAATAAATGTCCTGGTTGTTTCTTATTAAAAAAATTGCTACTATTTTCCTTTAAAGTACACCGATCGGCTAATGATCACTTTCTAAGATGATTTATTTTTGTCCTTCCGTCTTTCTGGCTAACTGTTTAAATAAATCTTGTAAAAAATGTGTCCACTTTTTGACCAAAATTAGTGGTATAAAAACAAGTGGTATAAAAACAATAACTCGGTATTTGTACTGCCCGGAGGTGTGGCCAGTGAAGCTCGTAAGAACAGATTTTAAAAAGGAGTTGGAATACTTGCAAATGAAGGATTATTAAAACGTTAGTGGAAAGTTGTCTGAAAAGGGTTAAAAATTCATTACTAAGAGAAGTACAAGTATTGTTCACATATGTCACATATCACACATGTGCATGGTGTAGGCTATTAAAGCGATTCTGTGCAGTCGAATATAGTATTTTTATTCTGGTACAATGAGCAATAAAATTGCAGAAAAAAGTATTTAAAGAAACTTTTATTGATCATTAGGAAAGGACATATTGCAAAGTAATTTCCCCAATCGAGATGTTATAAATATTATTTTTTTCTATTAAGTGGTTACAAATTTCTTTTTAATGGTGCAATTAAATTATATAAAGTAAGTTAATAGATTAATTTCAGAAAAATAAATTTGCAATAAATAATTGTTACATAAAAAATGTTCAAAGATATAAAAAAAAACAAATTAAAGTGTTAAATTTTTTACACCCTTCACCTTAGCTTATATGGATTTTTTGATTTTTTTAAGCAACGGACTTAACATTTAACGTTTAGTCCCTATTAAAAATAGGCTTTCATAATATCACCACTTGTAGAAAAAGCAGAATATGACAATCATTACTATAGCCTTTTTATGAGTCCACACAGAGAACTCAAAGTGCATACAAATTTTTATTCAGATCATGAGTAGTTTTCGCTTTCCCTAAATTTATTGATCGACTTCGAAAATTAAAAAAATCAAAATTCAGAAAAAAAATTGACTATTTTTCTACATCAAAATTTTGTCCATATATCCCATAGGGGCCTAAAATATAGGAAAATATACTTTTTCCTATAACTCAGGAAGTAATGGTTCGATATATTTCATGTCTTTAGCGCATAAATCAGATAAATTAATTGATTTTGATTAAAAAAAAAAAAACAGAAAAAACGCGAAAAAAGTTTGAGGTGCCTTCAGTTTTTAGTTAATATTTGCGTCATTTATGAACCAATTTTCCTGGATTTCAATAGCAAAATTTTCGAAAGCATTTTCAATCGTTTGATATACATATCAGACGGACATAGCTTAATCAATTTCTTTTTCCATAACGTTTCAAAATATATATACTTAGAAGGAGATACTACTCCTCTGGGCTCTAATCAGGAATTTGTACTCTAAAATGTATCGATATTGAAAGTTTCACTTAAATACTCTATCCGAGACATTTTTTTGTCTATAATATTTTGTTACAAAATCAACATTCATGTATCATATTGTACACCTCTCTATCTCCAATTGCAAGTTAAACTTATAAATGCGAGTCCACTTCCCGTGACTTATCCAAAAACTTTACATTTTTCAAGCCAAAATTCAAGGAAATTTAATATGTCAGTTTTCTTTGAGGTTGTCGTAGATATCGGTCTATAACTCTTTAAACCTTCCAACACTGTAAGTGCTGGTAGGGGTATATTAACTTTGTCATCACGTCTAAAATAATTCTCCAGATTAGCAGTTTAGAATGTTTCAATTTAAAATTAATTATGTCAAATCAATACAAAAAAACTGACCGATATTTGGGACCTTAATTTTCCGAAGATGAATTTCTCTAAATCTGTCAACAAAAACTTATTGGATTTACGAAGAATTTGACAATAATTACTTCAACATCGTGCAGAATTGGATCAATTAAAAAAGTTAAAGACTTAAATATTCAAAATTTTGATTTACTTTAAAATTATTGTATCAAATAGGTGCAAATTTCAAGATAATTCTCTGAAATTTATCCCAATTAAATCAAAATAAATATGATATAAAAATAAACTCAAAAGAAACTTAATTGTGTTGGGAGTGTTGATCTACTTCCCACATAAGTTTCCTTCCCGGAATGTCGTTTTTTTTAATTCGGCACAGTTTTTCAATGTCTTGAATATCTTTTTATTAATTTGACTATTTTCGGTCCATATTTTGCTATAGCTTAATTTAAGACCCGATTCTGGAAATGGGTTTTAAGGTTGGGACTATTAAATATGGACCAATTTTATTAAAATTTGGTATAATTATTTTCTAACTGTTTTTAATACATATTTTGTATACAATATTTTCAACTCATTCTAATATTTGTGTAATGTAATTAAGATTCGGCATAGTCGAATATAAAGTTGTTACCTGTTTTATACTGTAGCGATTTTGCAGGAAAAAATTTTAGGAAAACAATAAATAATAAGTCCCAATTCTCTGAGCTTTTTCAATTATTTGAATGTGGACATTATAAGAGCAGACAGACGGAATGATGTAAAAATAATAATTTCCTATGACCTTTTTCCAGAAGCACCTCTCGAAAAAATCACTTTAAAACACATACATCTGTCCTTGATCCTTCAAATTTAGCCATCTCGATACGTTCATTTTATTTAATTATGAACGACTATAAATAAAAAGATAATTTTGCAAAGATATAAACGTCTTACACAAGTTGAGAATCACAACCATAAAAATCGATTCGGAAATACTGTGTGACGGTCAATTATATCATGATTATTAAAAATTTTGTTAACTGGGTTATATAATACATCATCAACAAATGGCCCTTTTTGTAAAGAGTATGTCATTGTATTTGTTTTAAACAAACATACACACACACGGACTCAGGCAGACACAAAGAGAAAAAACATTATTTAACTTCTCTAATACTGCAAATATTTATAATAAAATACAAAATATACGTTTACATTACAGATACAGTTTGTTTATGTATTGGCTTAAATACTTTCTGAATGTGAATATTGAATATATATTCATACTATTACAAATGAATATGTGTATATGTATTTATGTAGACATGTATTTATATGTAAATATTTGTATGTCTATAAATAAATATTTACCTGTTGTCATAGTAAATGATTTCAATTTATACAATTTTATATGATTTTTTCTATTACATTAATATGTGTGTTTAAGTAGTGAGATTGAAAAATTCTAAACACACATATATGTTGTAATAACTATTTAAACTTTTTGGTCCTGGTATGTATATTAAAAATACACCATTGTGAAAAAATATACATCATCCTAATAATGCATTTGTGGTAATGACTAACATACAGGCAGAATAATAACATCCAGCTTTAAGTATGTCGTTCGACTCAGAATCTCTTTCACGATTTAACGATGTCCGTCTATCTGTCTGCCCATGTAAACTTTATGAACAATCTACAGTTCAAAATTTTTGAGATATATTGATGTTGATCCTGAATGTGTACTTATGTCCCTCTGTCTGCCTGTCCATCCGTTTGTCCATCTGTCTGTCCATGTAAACGTTGTGAACAATCTTCCGCTTACAGTTTTCGAGATATCTTGATGAAATTCGGTACATGTTATTATTATTTTTTTGGTCCAAGAACGATGTCCGTTGAAAGTGCTCATATTCGGTCCAGTTCGATAGTAACCATACAAATGTTCTCCCGGAATGGGGTTCTAAGGTCATAAAAGTCTTAAATATCAACGAAATTCATTACAAATATGTTTTGTCCATTACTTGCCATAGGTCCCGTACAAGCCCCCTTGCAAATATCACCTTGAAGGGCATAAATCTCATATATACTTTGGTATTGTAATAACAACTGGTCGAATTGACATAAGTACAATATAAAATTGATGTTCGAGTTTACACGAGGGTCAGTCCATAATTTTTTTTCAAGCTCTGATAAAACCCCCTAGAAATAGTGTTGAAATATCATTTGAAAATGCTTTCTATTTAATGGCTATAGAAACATCATGTTTCTTCTGTCTGAACCAGTGTCGGGAGAAATTGTCCGTTGACAAGGTACTATTAAATAACATTATATTTTGAATAAAAGTCTTAATCAAAAAATGTGTGTTAGGAATTTTTCAATCTTGCTTCTTATATGAACGTGTATATGTAAGTTGGAATGTATATGTGTGTAGGAGTGCGTCAAACAGGACATGTGTTACAAGTGACTGCATAAATCAAATCAACATAAATTTATTTAAAGAGATTTAATTTCCATAAATATTTGATTTAGATAAAAATTTTCCTATAATTATAGTGAACACAAATTTTTGCTCATTTTTTTTTTACTTTTTGGAATCTGGAGACTGATGGAATTTTTTTATTCGTCTATTAAATAAATTAAAAATTGTGAGTGATAATATTGAAATGATAATTAAATTTTAATATTTTTAGAAATTTTATTAAAAT
Organism: Cochliomyia hominivorax; assembly: GCA_004302925.2. NCBI lineage: Eukaryota > Metazoa > Arthropoda > Insecta > Diptera > Calliphoridae > Cochliomyia > Cochliomyia hominivorax. Next base: position 31,299,642 of record PYHX02000413.1, read on the forward strand.
GGACTTTTCAATTTAATTTATTAATTTATTTTTAAAATTTTCATACAATTTTCTTTTTCTTCTTCTTGTTATTGCAAAAGATTTTTCGTTTATTTAAAAAAAATATCGATTAAACACGTTTCGTTCGTGTGACCTGAACATGTCTGAACCATTTATCTACAACATTCATATTATTGTGAGAGTTCGAGTGTGTGTGTGTGTATATTTTTCAATAATTAGTTATACAACCGTTATAATTGTACAATTATTTTTTAAGTGAAAACATTTTTATGTTGTTTATTTATTTTTTATCGAAACTTTATTTAAAGAGATTTTTTTTGGTTTTTATCTTAAAAACCAATTTTTTTACAATTTTTTTTACAAGTAGTTTTTATTGACTGCTGATTTTTAACGAACATATATTTACATTATATAATATTGGAATAGGTTAGATATTTTATGTTTTAGAAATACTCTAACAGATTCTGGGATCATATAAAATGCTATTTATAAGTCATCGATTTGATTTGTAAGATCACAAAAGATGAAATCCAAAGTGATAAACAAATTTCTTTAAATATTTAAAAAATTTCATTTTTCCGAATCTAAAATAACTTAATCATTTACAGTAAGGAGTGAGATCGAAAAATTCTTAACATACATATAAGTTTATGAAAATAAAACCACTTAACTTACAGTTGTATTTATTACATATTTTAATAGGTTGCACATCTAGGGATTCATTTCTAGCTACAGCTCCTGGCAATTTGACGAATTAACCTCTTTTGCTATAAATACTATATAATTGTTTTTATGTCACTAAAGTGCGTGTTTACCTTGATAACAGGATATCAAGTCAGCTCAAAAATAAGTGGACACATTATGAAATCTTATGAGTGGAAACATTCGGTATTTATAGAATTGGTTTTGAAAAATGATTGCTTTCCTTTGCAGCAGCTGCATATTGCTTGCCATACCAAAAACATGTTTGGGAAATTTTGTCTGTATTTGGATCCTTAACTTTGCTTCACATCCTCAAGTATCAGCTACATAAAATTTTTCACCATTATGACGCAAGAATATTTTATTCAGAAATGTTGATCAAACTTGTTTTAAGACTCAAAATTTTATGTTTCTGTCAAGAACTTTCTGAGTCTTGTTTGCTTTTAAATCTGCTTTAGCTTTAACCGAACCAAATAGTGTGATAACTGAATTAACTGGGCTGCTTTTTTGGGAGCTTTGTTTTCGATTTTATGTTTTAAAGAAATGTGTGTTAAGAATTTTCATCTCATTTCTTAATATATACTTGAAACTCCTACAAATGTTAGTTAACGTTATTGTTGACCAACTTTATTTATTAAAGGAATTAATGCTAAAGAAAGGAATATTCTGTACAAGGGCCAATATTTGTGGAATTAGTTATATAAATTGATTAGATAAATCTAAGCTAAAATCCTGTTTCGGAAAAAGCTCTTTAAAGGGGAGTGATAGGGAAGATTCTTATATTACGGAAAGTTAAACAAATAATTGTACCATATTTCAATATAAGTTTTATTATTTTATAAGTTAAAATAAATTTTCCTGGAAAAGCACTAAATTTGGGAGCTTTAACCAAATATGAATCGATTCTTGTCAAATCAGTTACGTATTTTGAAAGCAGTTGGAAAAATACTTGTGACGAAATTCAATAAAATTGTTCTATATTTAAGAGCCTTTCCGTAAATCTCTGTTTTATGAGTCAATTTGGTTAAAATCCAATTAATTTTTCTTTTTATTTTTTTTCTCTTGAGAGAATTGAAGGAAATTACGCACAGTGGTGCCAAAATTTTTTTGTAATAATTTTATAACTTTGGAACTATTGAATATTTAACCAAATTTAGCTTAGACATTCTTGAGGCGTTTTCTAATTGATTTGATGAATGACGTAATTCTGGTGTTTCCTGGGGTTGAGAAGTGGATTACAAAATTTGGTCACCTCAGGTATGACGATGAAATTTTAATGTTGCGGATTTATTATAAAAGAAACTCATTTTGTGGCCACTGTGATGCGGTTAAACATTTTTAATATCTGAAGTAAATTTCTTGGAATTTCCATTATTTTCTCCCTAAAGTTTCTTCCAGAACTTTCCACAAAATTTGTAAGCAAATTAACCTTGAAATATGTGATTCAATATATTTGGAAATTAAGAAATTCCTGTTCGCATCTTAAAGGTCAAATTATGTTAAAAATTCTAAAGACCAAAACATAAATTTCTGAATTACTACTCTTTGGTGTAGGGTATTAATTATCACAAATATTATAATTTTTAAAATTAATAAGTCATTTAATTAATAATCAGCAACATTTCCAGAAGTTTTTTCCATTGTTTTTTTTAATCATATTTTTTTAATGAATCAAAGTCTACAAGACAAAAATTACTGATAAAATCGTTTAATGTGAAAAATGATGCTGCACTTTTTCTACCAAAATATGATAAGAAACAAAATCATAAAAAATAACATCAATAACTAAATACTACATATTTTGTTTACTGTTTTTTTACATTTCACTTTTTTATAACAAATATTTTCAAAATTTTTTCTCACTGTCGCCTATAAAAAGCAGACAATTTTAGAGAATTATTAACAGTGTAATTTAGAAAGTTTACAAAAAGAGTCTTAAATAAATAGAAAAAAGAACATTTATTATGGCACAAATGAATTGATAACTTTTATTGGTGTTTTGGCCATTTGTAGTTTCTCCCTCACACAGGCTCAAGTTGTAGCGTCTGGCGAATGTCCTTGTGATGTTGAAGTTAAGGAGAACTTTGATGTTTCAAAATATATGGGTTTTTGGTATGAATATGCCAAATATCCTACATTTTTTGAAGCTGATGGTGTTTGTATAACAGTTGAATATAACTTACAAGCCGATGGTAAAGTTGGTGTTACAAATTCTCAAGTTAATGGAACGTAAGTTGAACAAATAAGAATACGATATTCGGCTATGCCGAATCTTTAATACCCTCCACCACAAATCCATGTAACTAAATACGTTACGTTTCGTATATACACACTCAGACATGTAATCATAAACGTGTTTCATAAGTACAACAAAAGAACACTTAATGAGTCATTAACTTAGGTATATTATTGGCTATAACTTCTTTTCTACTGAACTGATTTGGATAAGTTTTGGAATGATAATGAAGTACATATGACTTTATATTATGAGAAAATCTTATTCTAATTTGATGTTTTTTAATTGGAAGTTTTACGAAACTTCTTCGCTGGAACTAAGAAGTTGCCTCAGATATCGGTTAATATCTCTTGTTGTACTGAACCATTTTTGCTATAGCAAATACTCGGACCACATTTCATTGTGCTCTGTCAATTATTGTGGATGTGAGCGTGCCAAAAAACAGACAGACAAATAGACAGAGAGACATACATACAATAGGCAGACAGACAGACAGACAGACGCACATAGCTTAATCGCATCATATTTGATTTGATGCAAGAATATATACACTAAAAGATTTAAGATGGTTCCTTGTTAGCGTAACACATGAAAAGACAATGTTAATATATCCTCTTCACCACTTATGGTGGTGGAGGGTGTAAAACGACTATATTTGTTTTGTATTAAATCTATAATAATTACTAGAATTTCCAGTTGATTATCATCATAAAATGGGAAAAGATAAAGAGAAATTTTAATTACCAGCCAAAGCTATTGTCCTTTGAACAACACATTATCAGAAAGTTCTGTTCAATTTTACAAAATGAAAATTAATTCTAAAAAATTATGAAAATTTGAAAATGATGATTATTAGTGAAATTTTTTAATATTCTAACTTTTTAGCACTAATAAAGCCGAGGTTATTAATGGTTATGCTTCAGTTGTTTCCAATGCCAAACTTTTGGTTATCTTCCCCGTTAGTCCTGTTTACACTGTTTCCAGCAATTATTGGGTTCTTGATACGGATTATTGCACCTACAGTGTTGTTTACTCTTGCGAACCTCTTTCCAATGATCAACATTCCAGTAAGTAAAATAAAAAGTACATTATTATTTGAAAATACATCTGTTTTTATTTCAGCTATTGTCTGGATTTTGACTCGTGAGCGTTTCCCTTCACAAGAGACCATTGATACAGCTATCAATGTTTTGAAGAAGAACAATATTCCTTTGGAACCTTTGACTATTACCAAACAAAAGGGATGTTAAGTTATAGATATAGAATTATCTACACGACTAAAATTATTTTTTTGAAAGAAATTTTCTGTATTTTTGAAAATAAATAATTGTAAAAAGGATCTTTGTCATTTATGTAATTCATTTCTATCTGCTCCATTTTCTAAACTGTTTTGTGTTACATGATAAAATTTTTTGTAAAAATTTTATGAGCGTAAATTTGCTAAAAAAAATTATATAAAAGGAAATTAAAAAAAAAAAAAAAAAAAAAAAAAAAACATTTTTAATATATATTTTTTTAATTCCTTAAGAAAAAAATAAATTTTCTTGGAAAGAGATCCTATAAGAGGATTCCTTTTTCGAAAAGATTCTATAGATGAAATTTATTTTCGGAAAAATACTAAAAGAACATGTTTTTCTAGTGTTCTTCATTCTTCTTTAAACAGGAGCCCAATAACTTTCCATTCTTCTTAGTTCTGCAAGTTTAGAAGACTTGCGGCTTTGGCCAATTCAGGGCAAAACATATTATGATACAATGCAATTTTTTTTAAACATTCCTCGATGTAAATTTCGGAATTTATAGATTCCGATGTAACAAACGAACTTGCAATACCAAGAAATTTTTGAAAATTTATACTGCTTTTGGTTCATAAACCTCGGGCAACGGTAAAATAAAATTTTTGACCGAGAAGTTGCAAAAAATCTGTCAGAACATACATTTCGCCACCCATTATTCAACAAAAATGTATATACTTTTTAAACTTGACTTCAATTTCTGTGCTCAAAATTTTTAGTAGCATTTCTGTCAGGAATATTTTGAGTCTTGTAGCTTTTTAAACCCATATAAGCTTTAACTTTATGTAGCAAATAGTTCGATCACTGAGGTAACCGGACTGCTTTCCTATCGAATATGTTTGGAGCTCTTTTGAAAATGCTTTCTATTTTTTTGGCTTTAGAATCATCATGTAGATTAATCCTGCTATCTGATCTAGGTTTTCTGTCGACGGACAAGTTTTCTCGGTGCTGTTTAATAACATTGGAAATAGTTAGACTGCGGAGCTTTTCATGGTTTAACAATTTTTTGTTGGACAAAGTTGGCTTTTTTGGTCGCACTTTTTCCATTGATTCATTTAAATTTGTTAAACAATAATTCTGACATTAATAAAAGATTTGATATTATTGTTTTATAAAGGAAATTGGAACAGAAAAAATCAGTAATTTCACGATTTCAAATTTTTGAATACGAATTGAATTTTTCAATCTCAAATCAACTATGTTCAACGTTGATTTTGCTTCAAATTTGTATATTCGGTGTGTATGTCCTTACCTGTTTTTAATTGCAATTAAATACTTTTTTGAACAGTTTCTTTTAGAAATTATTAAAATCTTTTTATTTTCACTTTAAGTTTTACAGTTTAAAACACTAAATTAAATTTATAATTAATTCTACATTTTATTTTGTATTAAGAATTAACAATTCCCTTTCGTTTTAATAACTGAGTTAATAAATACATTTATTTTTAAATCACTATTATTATGAGATGTATTTTATTACAAAAAAAAAGAAAACTTATTTTAATTTAAAAAATATACAATTTGTTGCGTTTTTAATTAATTACAAACTAAAATACACAGATAAATTTAGATAACAATTAATCTTCATATAAAATAATGAATAATTATTTTTATTATTTTCAATAAAATATTGAAAAAAACTATATAAATAGACTAGAGTTTATTCTAAATAACAATTGGAATTATAGTCATTAATAGATAAAAGGTATAAAAGATACAAATAGAAATTATTTCACTTAAGAGATACATTTTATCAAAGTGTTTGATAGGAAATTTACATACATTTAAATATTTCTATTATTTATTTACATTATTGGTGTACCCTACATCATCACAAGTGGTGAGAAGGTGTATTAATTATGTCATTCCGTGTGTAACGTTAAGATGATTCATCTCAGACCCTATAGTGTATATATATATTCTTGCACTGAAAAATTATCTGAATTGATTTAGCTATGTTTGTCCGTTGTCCGTCTCTCTGCCCGTCTGTTTTGTTGTTGACACGCTTACATCCAAAATAATTGACAAAATGATGAAGAGGGTATATTAACGTTGTCATTCCGTATGTAACGCTAAGAAGGAATCACATCAGACCCCTAAAATTATAAATATATATTTACATCAAATGAAAATGTGTATGGATTTTGCTACGTCCGCCTGTGTGTTATAAATCGACAAATGTGTAATACTCCATTCCAAAGTAGAAAAAAGTTATAGACAAAAATATAACTTATTATACTTAAGAAACTTAAGAAACTTTTATATATTGTATTCGTCTGTAAGTGTGTGTATGAAACATATATTTACTTCACACGCATTTGTGGTGATATTGAAGAGTTCACATTCATTGCCTGTGGTGAAGGGTATTAAGCTATAGATTCGGACAGAGTTCAATGAAATTTAGCCGTAATTGTCCTAAGCATTCAGCCAAATCGGTTCACTGCTGACAAACTTTTAATTTAAATGAAAATATTATCATCGTGTGTTATTTACTAATTTTGTGACTCATTATTCCTGCGTTGTATTTGAGAATACTTTATCTTTGTAAGCATATGTGTGAATGTATGAAAAACGTATTTAATTCACATGCATTTGTGGTGAAGGGTATTGAAGATTCGGCATAGCCGAATGTAGCATTCATACTTGCTTTTAATTTAAATAAAATATGTATATGTGTGTTTTTAAAATATATATTAAAGACTTTATCTCGAAATAAAAATCTTATTGTTTAAATATCTTAATATATGTATTAGAAACATTTTTCATTATTATTAATTTTCTACTCTAAATAACTAATTATTACAAATGATTTTTGGGTTCTGTTAAAGTCAAAAACCAAAATATTTCAAAATTTATATTTTTTGCCTTCGTTAAACCATAAAATCATTAATAATTATGCAAAACATATTTCCCTCTTTTTTAGCTTATCATCCCTCCCACATATTGTTTTCGTATGTAATTAGAAAATGTTTGGAAAAGTTTCTTTTAAAGAATTTAATATAAATTTTAGGAAATTTTTGACTTAATACCCTTAAGTAAATTAGTATCAGAAATAATGCCTTCAGTGTTTAGTTCGTCATGTGCTTATTGTACAATGGGTCAGAATGTTACACTTTGTTCTGAATAAAAGTTGATTACTTTCACTTATATTTTTGGGAAGGAAAACTATACCATGAAGAATCGATTCCGTGTCTCTGTAAGATCTAATTTTATATCTGATATCAATAATACATATTTACATTTCTTAACTCTTTAAATTCCATATAAAATCAGTAAAATAAAATGGTTTGAACTTTTCCATTACCTTTTCGGTTCTAATTTCCTCTTATGAATACTTAAAAATTGATAATTATTTTAATCACTTTATGAAGAAAACATTTCATCTTTAATTAGAAATCGATAATCATTTTAATATTCATAATGTTCTGTGTTCATCAATTAAAGTTCAGAAAGCTATATCTCTCCGCTGGAATTAGTTATAGATAATTTTGAAAATCTTAAAGAGAAAATTTTTTAAACTTCATTTTAAGAGAAAATTAATAAAATAATTATGATTTTATAAAAAAATTTAAGAGAAAATATCTTTGGCAAATACCTTTTTACACAACGTATAATTTTTAGTGGACCAAGAGCGAAATAATTGGTAGGATGTGTGCTTATAATACGGGGACTAGTGGAAATTGTGGACCAAACCTCGTAAATTTTCTTACATCGATTTCCGCTTATATTATCCTAATTTCACCAATTCTTATCACAATATTAATATATTATGTTTAAGCCCTTCAAAGTGATATTTTTAAGGAGGTTCTATGAGAAATAATCCTTGTATAATTTTAGAATATCTAAACTATCGTTAAAATCGCTTTATATTATGGACTTTTATTACCGTCTTAAATCCCTTTCCGGTAGGAACATTTTTAAGGGAAAAATTGCGTTCTGCATTTTGTTCTCAAGGTTTACACAGACAGCCAGCTATACGGACGGACGGATATCGTCAAAACTAAATTGAACGGGGTACTTAAAAATAGTGGCATCAATATTTATTTGTGTTCATTACAAATTTAAGCATAAATGCTTATATATCAAAACTTTTGAAGAGAAAATAATGTTTGAAAAAAATTTGTCGAAAATTATTTTTAAGAGACATTTTAAATAAAAAAGTATTATTTTTAGAGAATTAAATCAATTAATTTTTCAAGAGAAAAGTTTATCAAAAGCAGAAAGTTATGTTATTTTTTTAGACAAAATTTTTTAAGAGAAATTTATATCCATAATTTTATTAAAAAAAAAAATTTATATAAAACTGTTTTAATATAAAATTTTACCATATTTTTAAGCGAAACTTAATCTTGATTTCTTTTTAAGTGAAAATGGAAAAAAGTAACAATTTTAAAAGAAAATTTATTGTAAATACTTTTCAAGTAAATCAATCATCAATTTTTTTAATAACATTAAAAATTCTTTTTAAGAGAAAATTGTATCGAAATCTTTGAAAAAGTAAATAAATCTAAAAAATATATTTAGAAGAATGTTTATTGAAAAATTGTTTCAAGCGTTTCTTATCAAAAATTATTTTTAAGGAAAATGTGATTTTTTTTTCAATTTTATTTTTAACAAATTCATGATGAATTTATATGAAAAATCTTTGAGAAAAATATACTGATTTTTTAAATATTTTTTAAATATCAAAAATTTTAAGGGAAAATTTTATTAAAAATTTTTAAAGAGAAAATTTTATGAAAAATTATAAGAGAAATTTATGAAAATTGTAAGAGAAAATTTTATGAAAAATTTATAAGAGAAAATTTTATGAAAAATTTATAAGAGAAAATTTTATGAAAATTTATAAGAGAAAATTTTCAGTAAACTTTTTTTTTTTATTTGATTAAAATTTTTTAAGAGAAAATGTTATTGAATACTTTTAAGAGAAAATTTTTTGAAAAATTTTTAAAAGATAATTTTATCGATTTTAAATTAAAAATTTTATAAACATATTTCAAGAGAACATTTTATTCAAGTGTTTTTAAGGGAAAATTTTATATGAATTTCATCAAAAGGTAAAACTTTTATTATAATTTTTTTTTTTAAGAGAATGGTTTTTAGAATAAAATGTTATCTCATTTTTCTGAACTTTATCAGAGTTCAAAATTTTTTACAAAATTCTTTAATTTTAATTATGGACAACTTTTAAAGGGGACATTTATTCGAAAGTAATATTCAACAGCAAATTTTATTAAATAGTTTTCGAGAGAAAACTTGATCGTACATCTTTCTGAAGTTATAATTTTTTAATTTAATTTTGTTAATTTCTTATTTAACACATTTATAAAAGTATTTTCTTTATTTTGAGCCTACAAAGATATCGGTCTATAAATTTTTTATACTTTACTGATTGCTGACTTAAGGTGATCTTTTCTGAACAATAATAAATGTTTATGCCAAATCTGACAGAAGACAGAAATATAGAGACTTCGGCAGAATGATATAAGAATATATATACTTTATGAGGTCCTACACATGGAATAATAAAGTTAATATACTTCATTATAACTTGTTGTAATACAAAATATATCAAACCAATCAGTAGTTGTAGATTTACATTTCCAAATGTTGAATTCTATCCCATTGTGAAATTTTCCTCTTTAACAAAATCGATTCCCTTAACTTTAAAACACAATACCATCCTTCACATCTTTATTACGCACTCTTCTCTTCTTTTATGCCTCAAACCATCAGACTTGATAAAGAAAAAATCTTTTGTTTTAGTTTAAACGTTCTTTTAAGTTTATTGACAACATTCGTGTTGTCAAAACAACCACACTGAGATACTAAAAGGCAACAGTTGTGTTATTAAAAACCAGAAGGAAATTTCAAGGAGGCCGTTTAAAATATTTTTCCTTTTTAGTAATGAACGGATGAAGGCTCAAAAAGGAAATTTTAGCAAAATAAAAAGAAAGAAAAAGATGAATAATAAAAATTTTATATTTAATATTTGTCTAATATTAAAAGGAATTTATTATAATATATATAAGGCGAAAAAGACGAAAATTATATAAAAAGACTGTTTATGATAAAATACATTATAAATAGAATTTAAAATATTAAAGATTTTTTACTTTAAGACAAAGAAATATTCTAACAATTTTTAATTAATTAGCAACGAAAAGGAAACGGAAATTATGTTTTGGAATTATGTTTTTAAAAAATGTATGTAATGATTTTTATAATAAGATCGTAGAAAGAGAGAGAGAGTCTAAAAGGAGAGAGTAAAAAAATTTAACACGCACACGTTTTGTCCCAGAACTTTTTTAAGGAAGCAAATTTTAATTTTTTGTAATTTAAATATGAAAAATATGTTATGACTTAAAATGGTGGAAAATTAATGAAAATGATTGATAAAAAGTTGTGGAGAAATTTGGTTTTGAGACCTTTAATAGTCCCAAAAAGATTTTTTTAGTTTAGAATAACTAAATCCATGAATTATTAGTCGAAGGAGAATGGTTTCTTTGCTAGATTATAAGACCCCCCGGATGGATCTTTGAATTTAACCTCAGGTATGCATTTTAAAAATGTCGCCAAATATCCATTCATGATCTTAATTAGATAAATTGTTGCATATTGATAGTCCTTTTAATTCTAAATTAAACAACGCTGAGCCTTAACAAAATTTCGTAAATTTGTATTTCTTCTTCACTACAAGTGGTGAAGAGGATATATTAAATTTGTCATTCCGTGCGTAACGGTAAGGAGGAATCATCTCAGACCCCACAAGGTATATATGCTTGCATCAAATTAAAATCTGAGCCGATTTAACTGTGCTCGTATTCCTCTATCTGTCCGTTATTTGCACGCTTATATCCACAATAATTGATAGATCTCAACGAAGATATATATATACCGATATCTGAGGCAACCTCTCAGTTTAAGCAAAAAACGTTCGTGAAATTATCAATTATAAATTGAGAAATTAATCAATTATTTAAAGTTAAAGTTTTAAGGTGATTTGGATGGACATAAAAATCCATCTGGTCTGGCGGGTAGTGAGTAACTTCTAGAGTTGGCAATTAGCAAGTAAGGAACGCTTTTTTTGTATAATTCTGTAACTTGTTAACGATTAATGATATTTAAATTAATCTTTAGATGATTATAGATGATTTGTTTCTAAGTCAATTACAAACCACAAGCTGGTCACAAGTGTTCAGGCGGGTAGTCTTTCAAATTTGATCAAATTTGTTAAACTTAACATATAGAAAGTCCTCCTTCTTAAATCCCATTAAATCCCATTATCCTTTTTTTCTTATTTTCTTTAACTGTGCATCCTTTATGTGGTCCCTTGACAAATAATATTAATCTTAATTTAAATATTTTCGTAGAGTTCTCAAATCACTTATTATCATTACTTTAACGTTTATTATATTTATTATTTATATGTTAACTAAATACCTGGGAAGTATTTTCGGCTACAGAATGACTACAGGATGATCATTTTAATGAAAAAAACTCGTAAGAAAAATTGGGGCAATTTTCAACACAAAGGCATATTTATGTACAAGTAATGATGGAGAGTATATTAAATTTTTTTCATTTCGTATGTTACGTCAAGGAGAAATCACCTTATAAATTATTATATAAAAATCTTATCATATTTGATGGTCCAGTAACAAAGCATAACTTCTTTCTGATACAACCTTGAAATTCAGACGTAATTTAGCTATAATTTATAAATAAACACATTAATTAATATTCCAAGAATCAAAATCAGTAGAATATGTTTATAGCCAAAATTGTATGTCAAATTGTATGACTCCTATTGCACAGTGTTTCGAATGAAAATAAATTTATAAATTTCGAATAACATTGAAATGCAATTTTTCACACAGTAATATCAAAGGAGAGTTTGAGTGGTCGGTTCGCAAATTTCGACTCCTCAGATAATATAAATATTTTAATTTATTTATTAATTTATTTTTTTAATCCAGATTCTTTAAATTTGAGCTGATTTTAAAGATTTTCATGTGATTCAGAAAGTGAGGACCCATAAAGAACCTTGCCATGTGGTTAGGTTAGTTCTTATAGTTTAAATTCAAAAATTTAAAATTTTACTTTTTGTCCGATCTTGTCGAAATAGAGGTTGGAATCAAGGTAGGAATTTTACTATAATAGCGGATTCTGTATATTATAATTATCGGTATATTGTAGTAACAAATAAACTAATATCTAACGCATTCGTTATATATTTTTTTTTGAATTTACACTCTAACAAAATTTACTTGTCTTAATACCTGACAACTTCAAACCATTCAAACGTCATTACAGATTATTGTACAGCTGAGTTAGAGCTTTTATGACCAAAACATAGTACTTTATGTTTAAATTTTAATATTTTCTCCAATTGATTTTTTAGAATTACTTTATTTTTAAATCCTTTTTTTTAAATCCTGTAAATTATTAGTTAACATTGGTCGTCCTTTTCAAAAATGTCAAATTACATTAAATTAAATTGGTTAGTTATTTGCCTTTTAGCAATAAATATTTATGTAAGTACCCAAAATCTAGAGTAAAAATTATCCCTAAGTTTATCATAAAAATATTTCTGTAAAATATGAAAAAAAAAAAATAATAAATAAAATGAACATTCTTGTCCTTTAGCATTTGTGTTAAAAAAAGGAAATGGAACTTTATGACTTTTCATTGGAACCCTAGAAAATAAATGACACCTGTCTATTGTAGTAATAATATTTGAAAAACCCTTTCATTTTCTCTTATAAATATGGCAGCAAATCGAGCAACTGTGAAAATATTTACAGAAAAATAGAAAGTAAACTCATACATACAAATATATCCTTAATGAACATTAAAATACATTCCAAATAAAACAGTGGGAATAAAATTATAGATTTTAGAAAATGTATCTATAACTTCAGAACGGTTGCATAGATTTATGTGAAATTCTGTATGGACACAGTGGACGAGTAAAACTTTATAAATTTAAATGAAAACTTCATTATTTCAACGAATATTGAAGTTATGGAAGTGGAAATAAGGTAAACGGTAAATTTTCCTCGTTCTTAATTTTTTATTTTATATGCCGGAATTTCGGATGGACAGATTTATATAAAATTTAAAGTGGGCATTTTATATATTGGTATTATAATTAGTACTGACGGTATAGATAATTTGGACCCTTAGGACAATGATGGACTGTGCAAATTCATATGGACTTATTTTGGAAATTCTCTAGCTTCGTTTGGAAGAAGGCTGTTGAATCCTAGCTTCACACGTATAACTTACTACACCTCTGATATGTGTGGGTTCCATTTTTTTTAATCTCTTTAGTCGTTTAAAAGTTATAGGTAATTTTCTAATTTCTTGTTTTGTTTCCATCCCACTGTTTTCTATTTATATAATATTTACATTTGATGTTTCTATATAAATTATATTCCCTACTTTCACACATACATATATATTCTCATATATACATATACATAAGTATAGACTTAATAACAATTTCCAGTTCCTTTAAAATACATTAACAATTACAATTTAAATATTTTCTGTTACCATTTCTAGTTGTTTTTGTTGTTGTTCTTTTGTATCTAATTTGGTTTTATGTTTATCTATTTGTAGTTGTATTTGTTGCTCCTGTAATTGTATTTGTTTCTTGTTTTGTTCTATATCTGCTTCATAATCTGTAACTGTAAACGTTTCAGTTACAGTTAAATTAAAATTGTCATCGTCTTGACTTGACTCCTCATGCTACACTTGTGTAACTTGTGTTGTTGTCTGGAACCATTGGTCGATAAAAACACTCTTACTACGATTATCTGTTGCCAAAAGACCATTTACAACTGTAAAATTATCTTCTTGCAAAGGCATATCTTGATTATGACCATTGCGACCATCACATAAATGATTATTAAGATCATCATTATTACATTGATGTTTATGTTGTTGTTGTTTCTCTAGATGATTTTTCTGCAGGGGGTCATGTGGATGAAGATAATGATGATGTTGACGACGGTTATGATGAAGATGATGATGATGACGATGCGATAGTAAACATCTGCTCAAGTGACGTGGACAAAATAGTAGAACAAATGTTTGTCGAAATTGTCGACTCATGGAACAGTAGAGTATAAAATTTATACTGGAATTAAGTAAAGCCAACACATCCATTAGGTCACCTGCAATGAAAAGCAAGAAAAATGAAGAAAATATTAAGAAAAAATTTCATATAACGAAAAATAAATGTTATAAATGTTGCTTTAAATTGTAGCTAAAGGAAGAAAAGGATGTAATAAAGTTTTTTATGATTTTTTTTGACAAAACACAGTGGGGAGGATTTAAAAAAATAAATATGAGAATAAATTTGTTACATCAGAATGGTTGGTAAAATGGATTTACATATATAATTTTTGGAATTTATATGTTTAGAAGAGAAATCACACAACTGGTACAGAAACATTGCACAGAGGTGTGAAAACGCCTATTATGGGAAATAATTCCGTCATTTTGGTACAATTAAAGATTTTTTAATGAAATTTCACAAAAACAAGACTGAGGTATTTTCCAATTCATTTAAAATAACCCGGCTTCTTAGTGTGTCCTGGTGACAAGGTCTTAATCCCCAAAATTGGCCACCCTAAAATCGGTTATTGAATTTCGTTGTTAAAAATCATCACATTCACCACCGTAGTTGGTTGGTGATTGTAAACATGGAAAGTTCTTATTACACCTACCTTAAGTATACCGTTCGCCTGAGAATCACTTTTTGAGTCGATGTCCATCCGTCTGTCCATCTGGCCTTCCAGCTGACTGTCCATGTAAACGTTGTGAATACTCTACAAGTCGCAATTTTTGAGATATGTTTATGATATTATAATATATATTGTTATTTTAGCTCAAAGAGAAAGTCTATGGAAATTAGTCATGTTCTGTTCAATATTTCAGATACCTCCCATGCAAATGTTCTACATGAATGACGTTTCAAGCTAAAAACAAACACTAAATATTTAGCACTTTTAATAAAATTGGGCATAAATAAGTTCTATGATATTCTAAAACGGTGTGTCAAATTATGCGATAGTCGTTCGCAATATAGGAACTACCCCTCCGTTATCCCTATCAAAATTTCTTTTATTAAAAAAGCATTGTTTAATTATTTTTAAAGAAAAAATTTCGAAGTTAAACTTGATTTTATACCTACTTATTTTTGCTACATATTCAATAAATCTGTTATGGACTAAAACTTTCATTGCGACAGAGCGATTAATTTTCTTAAAAAGTAAAGTTTCGAAATAAGTTTTCCTTAAATGGAAATTTCCAAACTGGGAATTTTTGGGTGTTTCGGAGTCAAAAAGTGGAAATATTTTCAAAATCCTCTTTTAAGAATCATTTTATCCTTTTAAGTGGAAATTTCGAGAAAATAGCTTTATTTATACAAATTTTATTTAAGGTCAAATATTCAAGAAAAAACAGAAAATTACAGCGTAAATACAAACTTTAGGTTTTTGGATTAAATTTTTCTTTAATACTTTATCGTGGACATATTATTATTTGTCAAGAGATTGCCTTTTCAACCTTAGTTAAAATGTAAATAAATACTATACGCGATAAATAAATTGGAACTTGGTCCCCTCCATCAAAATTAATTTATTTTCTTGATATTTCTATGATAAATAATTTTTAAATCGGTTAACACTTTTTAAAAACTTTGACATTTTCTAAGACCTTAACAGTTTCACAATTTTCACTGCCCTTCATAGCATTGTGTAATTTGGGGGATTTATCTCAGTTATCGGTGATGAACTATTTTTTTGAAAATCCATAGCTCTAAGTATCAAATGACTTCCAAAACTTTGATCATGGTCATAATTTATCTTCCCTTATCCCCTATCGTCTCAAAATCTTTTTCAAATCATTTTTCCGCGATCCTAAATAACAAATTTATTTCTTCATTCTTTCCCCCTGTGCATTCTGTCTTACCAAAGAACACATGCTGACTTTATGAAAGAAAATAACTGACGTTAGTGAAAATGATGTGGCACCTATTTTTAGATTTAAATCATTCTTACATTTATTGTCCAAAATAATAAAATAAATATGAAATGGTTGAGCCAACAAAAATATGTAAGAATATGAAGGATTCTTACCGGAATTTCTTTTTTAACTCATAAATTGAATTAATTTTAAATGAAATATTAATTTTGTTTATATTTTTATACCCTCCACCATTACAAGTGGTGAAGACGGTATATTAACTTAGTCATTCCGTATAATTTGCTTTACTTATGTGTGCAATAATTTATTATGATACTAACATTTATGTGAATTTTTTCTGCAGGGTTATATGGGAATTACAAATTATGATTCGAACCTCGTTTAATTTTGTGTAGTGGTTTTGACTTATATTTTCGGTTATTGGACTAAATATATGTGCGATTATGAGTTTCAAGTAATATTTGAAAGGGGTTGTTTAGATATTTTAAGGTGTAAAAAACCTATTCCGGGGGGTGTGACATTTGCATGGGATCTATATGAAATAGTGGACCGATCGTAACCAATTCCTTTAGTCATCCTCTTAAGACATAATAATACGTGCCAAAATTTCATTAAGATATCTTCAAAACTGCGACCAGTCAGTCAGTCGGATGGACGAACGGACTGACTGACATGCTTAAATCAATTCAGGAAATGATTCTGAAGCGAACGGTATACTTAAAATTGGTGGTAGGACTATTTTTTCTGCCCGTTACAAACATTTGTACAAATTACCTATGGTGGTGTAGGGTATTAAAACTAATTTTATGACTTATAGAGGTTCCTTTGTTATATATAAGAAATTCATATATTGTATGCGTTTGTAAGTGTGTATATATCCATATAATGTACATGTTTGGAACATAATGTATTTATTTTTAAGTCATTTATGGTGGAGGGTATTGAAGATTCAGTCTGTTTGTAAACATTTTGAGTGTTTTTTTGTTTATTATTATTAAATGAAATTTGACTTTATGAAATGAATATTATTGTATCTAAGGAATTTACTTATAAATTGTTAATAATATTTCTTTTTATGGACTTATACTTTTTCTTGTTCTTGTATAATAAGATTTATTTATGCCAGAAAAAAATGCTTAAGATATATAACTTTTGAGTTAAAGTTATTTAAGTGACTTACGGAGATGATTTGTAATTCTATTAAAAATTTAAATATTTAATTAAATTTAACTTAAATGTGGATGAAATATTTGAAATTTAAAGTCATAAAATAACATGACAACATGAGAAGATTCATTTTTTCGAAAATGTATCTTATCGACCAGTAAATCTTGTTTATATATATCAAATACAACACCAACGTATTTGAGAGAATATCATTTCAAAGCGTTATTCGGAAGTTGGTCTTGTATGGATATTGTGGGAAATAATGGACCGACCGATATAAAATTTAGCAAATTAATAATAATATATTTCTATTACCATAAGTGGCTATAGGTATATGTTAAATGTGACTGTCTTATATAGTTCCAAGAAGGAATGATTTCTAACATCCCATGAAGTCTGTATATTCTTGAGACCAGCCAAAATCTGGGTTAATTTTGCATGGTCCATCTATCATTCTGTCTGTTTATCTGTCTATTTGTTTGAAACATTTTTACGTTAAAAATAATTGTAGGAGTTCAATTGGACCCAAAAAAAGTTGGGTAAGCTTTCAAAGGGTGTCAAACTTGTCCTCTAATAGAAAATCTGGTTCAGGTAAAAAGAATGGCCCATTTGATGTTTCCAAAGCCAAACAGTAGAAAGTAGAAAGCATTTTCGAAAGAGCTCCCAACACATCTAGTAGGAGAGCTGAACCATTAGCTCAGTGCTCGGACTACATGGTACGAAAAGTTAAAGCCAATACAGGTTTAAAAACATAAAAGGCTCAAAAAGTTCCTTACGGGAATGCTGCTTAAAATTAAGATGCCAAACGCGAAAATTGAAGTCAAGTTTTCTAAAAAATATATTCTTGCTGCATAATGGATGACGAAACGTAGAAGAAGATTTTTCACTACATTCTGATCAAAAATTAAATTTCGCAAACGCTCGAGTTAAGAAAAGTTTGGAACTCAAAAGGATTCAAAATTTCTCAAAAAGTAACCACTCATTCGCTACAAGGGGCTCTAGGTATAAATACCAAAATTATATTGAAATAATATTTACATAAAAGACTGCTTCCATTCATAAGACTTCATAGTGTGTTCACTTATTTTTGGTCTGACTTGGCCTGCTATCACTATGGCGAACAAGCCCTTGAGTGGTAGAAGATCAATTATGTGCTATTTGTTTCAAGAGAGGCAAATCCTCCAAACTGCTCGGAGCTATGGCCAGTGAAGAGATATTGAGCGCTTGCTAAAAGTGTGAAAGATTTTAAGGGATGATGGACTACCTATTTGAGCAAAGCACTAAAAGCGCTTTCTGTCACTTTCTCCACCTTCTCCAAAAAAGGTTCAAATTTGAATTAAAAAAATAACTTTTATTAATATAAATTAATGTTAAGAACTTTTTCGATCTCAATTTTTATACCGAAATAGAAAAAATTTTGATACACTTCAATATCAGTCTGCAACATTTATTTATTTTAATAACACAACAAACCCAAAGAGAAAAAGATTGTGCTGGGAATATCGGAAAGTGGATTAAAACTTGTTTAACTTATTGCCATTGCCGAAATTCTTGGAAATTTTAGAACAAGTTACCATATTTCACTGTGGTTTTGCAAATGTTTGCATAGTGTAAGTGTTCGGGGTATTTTCGAGATATATTATCTGTGAGATTCATTATTTTCATAAAGAATTATAATTTTAGAAACAAGTTTTAGTTTTTTACTACAAAACAATTTTAATAGTTTTCATATGTCATGTGAATAAGAAATTTTCATTAAATCACTGTTGGTGTTGTTTTATCCGATTTCTAATATTGATAAAAAAATATACTTCTAACAACTTTTAATTATTTTTATTATTTTTTTAGTGAAATCACTTTTTCCCTTTACATACCCACATTATTTTCATTACCATTAGTTTAAATTAGTTTTGGAAAATTTTACCATAAATTGTGGGTGGTCCCATTGTAGTGATTTCTTTTTCTTACTCTTCCTAATGTTTGTAAGTATGTGTTAAAAAATAGTTTCTTTATTTTAATTGGCCTTGGAATTTTTTTCTTTTGATAAATGTTATGAATAATTTATCTCTGCTCAATCTTGTTTTATATTTTACGTTTTATTTTACGAATAACCCTGACATTGTAAGTATATTTTTGTAAAATGCCTACAGAAAACTTTGTAAATATTGTCATAGTAAATGTCATATTATTAGACACTATAAGGGACGTTATAAAAGAAATCCCCCGCAGTTCAAAAGAAAGATTTCTATATTGCTAACTGGTATTTTCATATCCTCTAGAAGTACTAAATGAGAGTAGGGTGTGTTATACCCTTAACCATCACAAGTGGTGAAGAGGGTATATTATCGTGAGTTACGCTAAGAAAAAATCATCTCAGACCCCATAAAGTACATATATTTTTTGCATCAAATTAAAATCTGAGTCGATTTAATAATATTTCGCCTGAAATATATATTTATTCATTATAATTTTTTTAGTGTTTTTTATACCCTCCACCATTATAAGTCATAAGAGGGTATATTAACTTCTTCATTATGTGTGTAACCTTAAGAAGGTATCATCTAAGATCCCATAATGTATATTCTTGCATAAAATCAAAATCTGTGTCGATTTAGCTATGTCTGCTTGTCTATCCGTCTGTCTGTTTTTGGCACGCTTACATCCACAATAATTCACAAAGGTCAATGAAATTTGGCCTTAGTATTCGTTACTATTTTAAGAAGTTTTATATTTAAAACCAGTAAAATCGGTTTGGTATATTTAAAGATATGGACCGATATCTGAGGAATTATTATATATATATTTTTTAATTTTCTATCAAAAATCGACAAATTTGAATAAAATTTTGCCATAATATGCTATATGTACTTCGTTACCATTCTAAAAATCACAAAAATCGGCCAAATTTATATAACTAATTTTATTGCTCATTAAGTGTTCCATGTTATATTAAAAAATATCTTGTGTATATTGTAAACGTCTGTGAGTGTACATGTGAGTGTGTAAGTACGAAAAATAGCGTATTTCTTCACACGCATTGTGGTGGAGGGTATTGAAAATTCGGCATTGCCGAACAGAGCATTCCTACTTGTTTTTGTTTCTATAAAACCTGTAGTTTTTAGTTGAACTGTTTGAATGTTAGTAAAATTGTGTGACATCAAAACTATTTATGATGTTATCGGTAGTGAGAGTGATTTGTTTATTATTAAATAGTAAATTGTTTATTTATCTATTTATTTATCTAGCAGACGATAATAAAGACAAATTAATTATATTTGTTTTTTAATATTGTAGTACCCTATAATAAAAGGTGATAAGTGTTTATGAGTTTGTTATTCCATTTGTTTTTCTGATTTAGGAGCAAATCATAATTGCTTTCTTATAGTGATAACACATTGAATTCACCAAAATCCCTCTGAATGGTTCACAAAAACTGCTTTTTCCTTTTTTGCATATTAAAAAACTTTCTTTGTTTTTCCCTCCTCTACAAAACCATAATTTTTCATCAAGAATATATAATTTTTTTTAATTAAAATAAATAAATACTTTTAGAAATCTAAGAATTCTAGATTCGCTATGTAGAATCTTTAAGACCTTCAACTAAGAAGAATTTTAAAATAATTGTTGCAACATATTAAAACTTCACATTGTAAGAGAATACTACATCCCTTCTCATGTTTAAAATTTTCAGTTTTAGGAGGTTGTTTCGGTCAATAATTCTTTTTCTACTGAACCTATTTTGTCAATTTTAAATTGGTAACTTCTTAGAACAATAGAAATATTTGAGCCAAATTTCATTTAACTTTGTTTATTATTGGAGAGACGAGCGTGGCAAAAATAGGCACATAGTTAAATCGACTTGTTAAATCGACTCATAATTTGATTTGATGCAAGAATATATACTCCTTATGAGATTTTACAAAAGAGAATGAAAATCTTATCCTTTTACCATTTGTGGTGATGGCGGCATATCAGGTTGGGAACGTAAATTTTGAAAAATATCTTTAAAGGTTTCTCTACTGTTGATATATAGTCTCCCTTTTTAAACACTCCACTACTACAATTGGTGAAAAAGGTACATTTTTGTCATTTCCCTGTTTAACACTAACACTAACACAAAAAAGTAACAGCATCTGTAGAAATTGCGTATTGATAGAAAACCTTGTACAGATGAAAGAAATGACGTTTCAAAAGTACAAAAAAATATAAATATAGATCCGATATATTAACAGATTGCTTATCGCTAAGCTCGGACTATTTGGTACGAAAAGTTAAAGCAAAAATAGGTTTTAAAATGCACTAAACTCTTAAAGGTACTGACACAAACGTTACTAAAAATCTTAAAAAAACGAATTTTACATCAAGGATTGTTTACAAAAAAGGCTGCTACCATTCATAGGACTTCAAAATGTGTTCACTTACTTTTGAATT
>PYHX02000413.1:31321569-31355289 GCA_004302925.2 Cochliomyia hominivorax
TTTAACTGTGCTCGTATTCGTCTCTCTGTCCATTTATCTGTTTGTTATTAGCACACTTACAATCCACAATAATTGACAATACCTCAACGAAGATATATATACCGATATCTGAGGCAACCTCTCGGTTTTAAGCAAAAAACGTTCGTTAAATTATCAATTATAAATTGAGAAATTAATCATTATTTAAAGTTAAAGTTTTTAAGGTGATTTGGAATGGACATAAAAATCCATCTGGTCTGGCTTCCAGAGTTGGCAATTAGCATAGTAAGGAACGCTTTTTTTGTATAATTCTTTAACTTGTTTAACGATTAATGATATTTAAATTAATCTTTAGACGATTATAGATGATTTGTTTCTAAGTCAATTACAAACCACAAGCTGGTCACAAGTGGTCAGGCGGGTAGTCTTTCAAATTTGATCAAATTTGTTAAACTTAACATATAGAAAGTCCCTCCTTCTTAAATCCCATAAACCGCATTATCCTTTTTTCTTAATTTTTTAACTGTTCTTCCCTTTAATGTGGTCCCTTGAGAAATTATATTAATCTTAATATAAATAATTTGTAGAGTTTTCAATCAGTTATTATCATAAAATTGGGTAATTTTCAATACAAAGGCATATTTATGTACAAGTAATGATGGAGAGTATATTTAGTTTTTTCATTTCGTATGTTACGTCAAGGAGAAATCACCTAAGGCCTTATGAAGTATATATATTTTTGCATTATATCAAAATCTTATCATATTGATGGTCCAGTAAAAAAGCATAACTTCTTTCTGAAGACAACCTCGAAATTCAGACATGTTAATTAATATTCCAAGAATCAAAATCAGTAGAATAAATTTATAGCCAAAAATATGTCAAATTGTATGACTCCTATGGCACAGTGTTTCGAATGAAAATAAATTTATAAATTTCGAAGAACATTGAACATTGGGCTTGTTCATTAAAATGCAAATTTTTCACACACAGTAATATCAAAGGAGAGTTTGAGTGGTCGGTCCGCAAATTTCGGCTCTCTAGATAATATAAATATTTTAAACAATAAAGATTCTATAAATTTGAACCGATTTTAAAGATTTTCACGTGATTGAATTCAGAAAGTGAAGACCCATAAAGAACCTTGCCACGTGGTTAGGTTTTTTTTTTTACTTTTTGTCCGATCTTGTCGAAAAGTCGAAAATAGAGGTTGGAATCAAAGCAGGAATTTTACTATAATACGGATTCTGTATATTATAATTATCGGTATATAGTAGTAACAAATAAACTAATATCTAACGCATTCGTTATATATTTTTTTTTTGAATTTACACTCTAACAAAATTTACTTGCCTTAATACCCTGACAACTTCAAACCATTCAAACGTCATTACATATTATTGTGAGTTAGAGCTTTTATGACCAAAACATAGTACTTTATGTTTAAAATTTTAATATTCCCAATTGATTTTTTAGAATTACTTTATTTTAAAAATCTTTTTTTTTTTAAATCCTGTAAATTATTAGTTAACATTGGTCGTCCTTTTCAAAAATGTCAAATTACATTAAATTAAATTGGTTAGTTATTTGCCTTTTAGCAATAAATATTTATGTAAGTACCCAAAATCTAGAGTAAAATTATCCCTAAGTTTATCATAAAAATATTTCTGTAAAATATGAAAAAAAAAAAAAAAAATAATAAAATAAAATAAAATAAAATAAAAAGAACATTCTTGTCCTTTAGCATTTGTGTTAAAAAAAGGAAAGGAACTTTATGACTTTTCATTGGAACCCTAGAAAATAAATGACACCTGTCTATTGTAGTAATAATATTTGAAAAACCCTTTCATTTTCTCTTATTAATATGGCAGCAAATCGAGCAACTGTGAAAATATTTACAGAAAAATAGAAAGTAAACTCATACATACAAATATATCCTTAATGAACATTAAAATATATTCCAAATAAAACAGTGGGAATAAAATTATAGATTTTAAGTAAATGTATCTACAACTTCAGAACGGTTGCATAGATTTTGTGAAATTCTGTATGGACACAGTGGAGGAGTAAAACTTTATAAATTAAATGAAAACTTCATTATTTTTCAACGAATATTGAAGTTATGGAAGTGGAAATAAGGTAAACGGTAAATTTTTCTCGTTCTTAATTTTTTATTTTATATGCCGGAATTTCAGATGGACAGATTTATATAAAATTTAAGTGGACATTTTATATATTAGTATTATATATTAGTACTGACGGTATAGATAATTTTGACCCTAGAGGCAATGATGGACTGTGCAAATTCATATGGATTTTTTTTAAATTCTCTAGCTTCGTTTGGAAGAAGGCTGTTGAATCCTAGCTTCACACGTATAACTTACTACACCTCTGATATGTGTGGGTTTCATTTTTTTTAAATCTCTTTAGTCGTTTAAAAGTTATAGGTAATTTTCTAATTTCTTGTTTTGTTTCTATCCCACTGTTTTCTATTTATATAAATATTTACATTTGATGTTTCTATATAAATTATATTCCCTACTTTCACACATACATATATATTCTCATATATACATATACATAAATATATAGACTTAATAACAATTTCCAGTTCCTTTAAAATACATTAACAGTTACAATTTAAATATTTTCTGTTACCATTTCTAGTTGTTTTTGTTGTTGTTCTTTTGTATCTAATTTGGTTTTATGTTTATCTATTTGTAGTTGTATTTGTTTTCCTGTAATTGTATTTGTTTCTTGTTTTGTTCTGTATCTGCTTCATAATCTGTAACTGTAAACGTTTCAGTTACAGTTAAATTAAAATTGTCATCGTCTTGACTTGACTCCTCATGCTACACTTGTGTAACTTGTGTTGTTGTCTGGAACCATTGGTCGATAAATACACTCTTACTTACGAATTATCTGTTGCCAAAAGACCATTTACAACTGTAAAATTATCTTCTTGCAAAGGCATATCTTGATTATGACCATTGCGACCATCACATAAATGATTATTAAGATCATCATTATTACCATTGGATGTTTACGTTGTTGTTGTTTCTCTGAGATGATTTTTCTGCAGGGGGTCATGTGGGATGGAGATAATGGATGATGATGATGTTGACGACGAATTTGATGAAGATGATGATGATGACGATGCGATAGTAAACATCTGCTCAAGTGACAGTGGACAAAATAAGTAGATACAAATGTTTGTCGAAATTGTCGACTCATGGAACAGTTAGAGTATAAAAATTATACTGCGAATTAAGTAAAGCCAACACATCCATTAGGTCACCTGCAATGAAAAGCAAGAAAAATGAAGAAAATATTAACAAAAAATTCACAATAACGAAAATAAATGTTATAATGTTGCTTTTAAATTAGCAAGGTAAGAAAAGGGGATGTAATTTAAGTTTTTTTATGATTTTTTGAACAAAACACAGATGGGAGGATTTAAAAAAAGAATATGAAAATAAATTTGTTACATCAGAGTGGTTGGTAAGATGGATTTACATATATAATTTTGAATTTATATGTTTAGAAGAGAAATCACACAACTGGTACAGAACATTGCACAGAGGTGTGAAAACGCCTATTATTGGGAAATTATTCTGTAATTTTGGTACAATTAAAGATTTTTTAATGAAATTTCACAAAAACAAGACTGAGGTATTTTCCAATTCATTTAAAATAACCCGGCTTCCAAATTGGCCACCCTAAGAGCGGTTATTGAATTTGCTTTAAAATCACACAAATATTCTTTAATGTACGAGATATCTCTTATAATTTAAAAGATATTCAGGAAAAAATATTGATCGATTTCTTTGATTCACCACCGTAGTTGTTTGATGATTGTAACATACAGGAAAAATGTTATTACACCTACCTTAAGTATACCGTTCGCCTTAGAATCACTTTTTGAGTCGATTTTGCGATGTCCATCTGGCCTTCCAGCTGACTGTCCATGTAAACGTTGTGAATACTCTACAAGTCGCAATTTTTGAGATATATTTATGATATTATAGTACATATGTTATTTTAGCTCAAAGAGAAAGGCTATGGAAATTAGTCATGTTCTGTTCAATATTTCAGATACCTCCCATGCAAATGTTCTACATGAATGACGTTTCAAGCTAAAAACAAACACTAAATATTAAGCACTTTTAACAAAATTGTGCATAAATAAGTTCTATGATATTCTAAAACGGTGTGTCAAATTATGCGATAGTCATTCGCAATATAGGAACTACCCCTCCGTTATCCCTATCAAAATTTCTTTTATTAAAAAAGCATTGTTTAATTATTTTTAAAGAAAAAATTTCGAAGTTAAACTTGATTTTATACCTAATTATTTTGCTATATATTCAATAAATCTGTTATGGACCAAAACTTTCATTGCGACAGAGCGATTAATTTTCTTAAAAAGTAAAGTTTCGAAATAAGTTTCCTTAAATGGAAATTTCCAAACTGGAAATTTTGGGTGTTTCGGAGTCAAAAAGTGGAAATATTTCCAAAATCCTCTTTTAAGAATCATTTTATCCTTTTAAGTGGAAATTTCGAGAAATAGCTTTATTTATACAAATTTTATTTAAGGTCAAATATTCAAGAAAAAACAGAAAATTACAGCGTAAATACAAACTTTAGGTTTTTGGATTAAATTTTTCTTTAATACTTTATCGTGGACATATTATTATTTGTCAAGAGATTGCCTTTTCAACCTTAGTTAAAATGTAAATAAATACTATACGCGATAAATAAATTGGAACTTGGTCCCCTCCATCAAAATTAATTTATTTTCTTGATATTTCTATGATAAATAATTTTTAAATCGGTTAACACTTTTTAAAAACTTTGACATTTTCTAAGACCTTCACAGTTTCACAATTTTCACTGTCCTTCATAGCATTGTGTAATTTGGGGGATTTATCTCAGTTATCGGTGATGAACTATTTTTTTGAAAATCCATAGCTCTAAGTATCAAATGACTTCCAAAACTTTGATCATGGTCATAATTTATCTTCCCTTATCCCCTATCTTCTCAAAATCTTTTTCAAATCATTTTTCCGCGATCCTAAATAACAAATTTATTTCTTCATTCTTTCCCCCTGTGCATTCTGTCTTACCAAAGACACATGCTGACTTTATGAAGAAAATAATAGACGTTAGTGAAGATGATGTGGCACCTATTTTTAGATTTAAATCATTCTTACATTTGTTGTCCAAAATAATAAAAGAAATATGAAATGGTTGAGCCAACAAAAATATGTAAGATATGAAGGATTCTTAGCAGAGTTTCTTTTTTTAACTCATAAATTGAATTAAATTTTAAATGAAATATTTATTTCTGTTTATATTTTTATACCCTCCACCATTACAAGTGGTGAAGACGGTATATTAACTTAGTCATTCTGTGTGTAACGCTAAGAAAGAATCATCTTAGACCACATAATGTATATATATACATTTTGTTTCACATCAAAATCTGAGTAGATTTTGCTATGTTCATCTGTCTGTATGTTAATGGAACGCCCACATCTGCAATAATTGAGCTCAATGAAATTTGGCCTGAGTATTTGTTATGGTCCTTAGAAGCTTCCTATTTAAATCGTTTCTTTCATTAAATTTTGTCCTAATATCAGGTACCTCATTAATATTCCAAAAATTATCAAAATCGGTTCAGTAGAAAAGAAAGTTAAAGTCAATAAAACAAGTAACAATGTTATAGTTGGTCAAGCCCGACTATTTAATACCCTACACCACATTGTTGATTGTAAATAACTGCTACGAAAAATTTATGAACGATCCTCGTATAATTTGATTTACTTTTATGTGCAATAATTTATTATGATACTGACATTTATGTGAACTTTATGCATTTTCTCTTATGTGCGATTTATGAGTTTAAAGGAGTTGTTGTATGGGACCTGTAAGAAATACTGGGCCAATCGTCGTATAATTTGGCACATCCTTTTCGAATATATTAATACATATTTTTAC
Organism: Cochliomyia hominivorax; assembly: GCA_004302925.2. Lineage (NCBI taxonomy): Eukaryota > Metazoa > Arthropoda > Insecta > Diptera > Calliphoridae > Cochliomyia > Cochliomyia hominivorax. Next base: position 31,327,549 of record PYHX02000413.1, read on the forward strand.
AAAATTTGGTTAAAATCGTTTTACATTTAGATATTCTATTCCGGGTAGACATCTGTATGAGGAATATATGAACCAATGGATCAATCATAACCAATTTCAATAGGCATCGTCCAACTTTTATTAAGATATCTTCAAGACTGTGATCTGTACTTTGCAAACAAACTTTATGGCCAGACATACTTAAATCGCCTCAAGAAGTGATTCTGACTCGAACTTAAAATTGGTGGTAGGACTATTTTTTCTGCCTTTACAAATGCATAATGCATCCCCCACCTTTTGTGGTGTAGGGTATTAAAACTAATTTTATGACTTATAGAGGTTCCTTTGTTATATATAAGAAATTCATATATTGTATGCGTTTGTAAGTGTGTATATATCCATATAATGTACATGTTTGGAACATAATGTATTATTTTTAAGTCATTTATGGTGGAGGGTATTGAAGATTCAGTCTGTTTGTAACATTTTGAGTGTTTTTTTGTTTATTATTATTAATGAAATTTGACTTTATGAAATGAATATTATTGTATCTAAGGAATTTACTTATAAATTGTTAATAATATTTTTTTTATGGACTTATACTTTTTCTTGTTCTTGTATAATAAGATTTATTTATGCCAGAAAAAAATGCTTAAGATATATAACTTTTGAGTTAAAGTTATTTAAGTGACTTACGGAGATGATTTGAATTCTATTAAAAATTTAAATATTTAATTAAATTTAACTTAAATGTGGATGAAGTATTTGAAATTTAAAGTCATAAAATAAGAAGACAACATGAGAAGATTCATTTTTACGAAAATGTATCTTATCGACCAGTAAATTGTTTATATATAATATTTAAACAAATACAACACCAACGTATTTGTGAGAATATCATTTCAAAGCGTTGTTCGGAGGTTGGTCTTGTATGGATATTGTGGGAAATAATGGACCGACCGATATAAAATTTAGCAAATTAAATATTAATATTATACCCTCCACCACCATATGTGGTAATAGGGATATATTAACTGTGTCTGTCTGTATATAGTTCCAAGAAAGAATGATTTGTGTATTCATAAAACAATTCAAAATATGGGTTAATTTTGCTAGGTCCATCCATCAGTCTATCTGTTTTGAAATATTTTTACATTTGTAAATCTTATTAAAATGAGTGACAAGAAAAAAGTGTTTACTAAAGTTATTAATTTGAACCGAAAAAAGTTAAATAAGAATTCAAAGGATGTCAAACTTGTCCCCTAATAGAAAAAATGGTTCAGGTGAAAAGAATGATCCACATGATGTTTTTAAAGCCAAAAAAATAGAAAACCATTTTCAAAGAGCTTCCAACACATCCGGTAGGAGAGAAGAACGGTTAGCTCAGTACTCGATCTTTTGGTACGAAAAGTTCAAGTTTATGTACGTTTAAAACATAAAAGTCTCAAAAGTTCCTGATATGAACGCTTCAGAAATTAAGAGACCAAAAACAGAACACGGAAATTGAAGTCAAGTTTTCAAAAGTATTCTTGCAGCATAATTTTTAACGAAACGTATGTTATAGAAGATTTTCACTACATTCTGGTCAAAAGTAATATTTCGCTGACGCTCGAGTTAAAAAAAAAAATTAGAATACAAAAGGATTCAAAATTTCTCAAAAAGCTCTCGGTAGGCATTCTGTAGCAAAATATTTAGATGCGGCAAAAGAAGGCAATCATTCGCTACAGGGAGTTCTAAGTATAAATACCAAAATTTACATGAAAGATATTTACATAAAAGACTGCTTCCATTCATAAGACTTCATAGTGTGTTCACTTATTTTTGGTCTGACTTGGCCTGCTATCACTATGGCGAACAAGCCCTTGAGTGGTAGAAGATCAATAATGTGCTATTTGTTTCAAGAGAGGCAAATCCTCCAAACTGCTCGGAGCTATGGCCAGTGAAGAGATATTGAGCGCTTGCTAAAAGTGTGAAAGATTTTAAGGGATGATGGACTACCTATTTGAGCAAAGCACTAAAAGCGCTTTCTGTCACTTTCTCCACCTTCTCCAAAAAAGGTTCAAATTTGAATTAAAAAAATAACTTTTATTAATATAAATTAATGTTAAGAACTTTTCGATCTCAATTTTTATACCGAAATAGAAAAAATTTTGATACACTTCAATATCAGTCTGCAACATTTATTTATTTTAATAACACAACAAACCCAAAGAGAAAAAGATTGTGCTGGGAATATCGGAAAGTGGATTTAAACCTATTTAACTCTTGGCATTGCCGAAATTCTTGGAAATTTTAGAACAAGTTACCATATTTCACTGTGGTTTTGCAAATGTTTGCATAGTGTAAGTGTTCGGGGTATTTTCGAGATATATTATCTGTGAGATTCATTTTATTCATAAAGAATTATCATTTTAGAAACAAGTTTTAGTTTTTTACTACAAGACAATTTTTATAGTTTTCATATGTCATGTGAATAAGAAATTTTCATAAAATCACTGTTGGTGTTGTTTTATTCCGATTTTTAATATTGATAAAAAAATATACTTCTAACAACTTTTAATTATTTTATTATTATTTTTTTTTTTTTTGTGAAATCACTTGTTCCCTTGACATACCCACATTATTTTCATTACCATTAGTTTAAATTAGTTTTGGAAAATTTTACCATAAATTGTGGGTGGTCCCATTGTAGTGATTTCTCTTTCTTACTCTTCCTAATGTTTGTAAGTATGTGTTAAAAAATAGTTTTCTTTATTTTAATTGGCCTTGGAATTTTTTTCTTTTGATAAATGTTATGAATAATTTAACTCTGCTCAATCTTGTTTTATATTTTGCGTTTTATTTACGAATAACCCTGACATTGTAAGTATATTTTTGTAAAATGCCTACAGAAAACTTTGTACATATTGTCATAGTAAATGTCATATTATTAGACACTATAAGGGACGTTATAAAAGAAATCCCCCGCAGTTCAAAAGAAAGATTTCTATGTTGCTAACTGGTATTTTCATATCCTCTAGAAGTACTAAATGAGGGTAGGGTGTGTTATACCCTTTACCATCACAAGTGTTGAAGAGGGTATATTATTATGGCTTTGTCATTCCGTGAGTTACGCTAAGAAAAAATTATCTCAGACCCCATAATGTACATATATTTTTTGCATCAATTTAAAATCTGAGTCGATTTAATAATATTTCGCCTGAAATATATGTTTATTCATTATAATTTTTTTAGTGTTTTTTATACCCTTCACCATTATAAGTCATAAGAGGGTATATTAACTTCTTCATTATATGTGTAACCTTAAGAAGGTATCATCTAAGATCCCATAATGTATATTCTTGCATAAAATCAAAATCTGTGTCGATTTAGCTATGTCTGCTTGTCTATCCGTCTGTCTGTCTATTTTTGGCACGCTCACATCCACAATAATTGACAGAGCTCAATGAAATTTGGCCTGAGTAATTGCTACTGTTTTGAGAAGTTTTATATTTAAAACCAGTAAAATCGGTTTGGTATATTTAAAGATATGAACCGATATCTGAGGAATTATTATATATATTTTTTTTTAATTTTCTATCAAAAATCGACAAATTTGAATAAAATTTTGCCATAATATGCTATACGTACTTCGTTACCATTCTAAAAATTACAAAAATCGGCCAAATTTATATAACTAATTTTATTGCTCATTAAGTGTTCCATGTTATATTAAAAAAAATCTTGTGTATATTGTAAACGTCTGTGAGTGTACATATGAGTGTGTAAATACGAAAAATAGCGTATTTCTTCCACGCATTGTGGTGGAGGGTATTGAAAATTCGGCATTACCGAACAGAGCATTCTTACTTGTTTTTGTTTGTATAAAACCTGTAATTTTTGGTTGAACTGTTTGAATGTTAGTAAAATTGTGTGACATAAAACTATTTATGATGTTATCGGTAGTGAGAGTGATTTGTTTATTATTAAATAGTAAATTGTTTATTTATCTATTTGTTTATCTAGCAGACGATTAATTATAATGTTTTAATTATATTTGTTTTTTAATATTGTAGTACCCTATAATAAAGGTGATAAGTGTTTATGAGTTTGTTATTCCATTTGTTTTTCTGATTTAGGAGCAAATCATAATTGCTTTCTTATAGTGATAACACATTGAATTCACCAAAATCCCTCTGAATGGTTCACAAAAACTGTTACTTTTTTGCAGATTAAAAAATTTTCTTTGTTTTTCCCTCCTCTACAAAACCATAATTTTTCATCAAAAATATATAATTTTTTTAAATAAAATAAATAAATACTTTTAGAAATCTAAGAATTCTAGATTCGCTATGTAGAATCTTTAAGACCCTCCACTTAGACGAATTTTGAAATAATTGTGAAATAATTAAAGGTACTGACACAAACGTTACTAAATTTTAATCTTTAAAAAAACGAATTTTACATCAAGGAATGTTTACAAAAAAAGGCTGCTTCCATTCATAAGACTTCAGAATGTGTTCACTTACTTTTGAACTGACTTGACTTCCAGCCACTATGCTTAACAAGCCCTTGAGTGGTGTAGGAACAATGTGGTATTTGTGTCATGAAAATAAAATTCCAACTACCTGGACCTAAAGGCAGTAGAGAGATATTGGGCTCTTATTAAAAAAGAATGGAAGAGCACAAAAAATGACCAAAAGTTTAATAAATTTTAAATGGAGATCGATTCGTTTTTATTAACATTTATGTTTGTTTAGAATTTTTCGATATCACTTCCTATTTATTTAATAAAATTCGAAAAAAATTATTAGATATTTCAATATGATATAAATGGACTACTTTTTGCACATTTTGGATCATCTTAATCGACATAAATTTCAGGTTCTAACATGAAAATTTTTAAGAGATTTGTATAGAACTTGTGCAATAGTTTAGATTTTTTTTGACCCAAAAACCATTACCAAAATATTACTCTAAAACTAAAGGAGAATAATAGTAATTTGGAGAATTTTTAAAAATATTCCATAATAGTGGTAATTAACTTTGCTGGTCCATTTTTCATCCTGTGAACCTATTCAGAAATTGTGTTTTTTAAAATCAAATCGAAAACACCTCAGAAATTAAATATTAAATTTCTAATAAAAATATTTGGTTATTTCAAAGCAACACTTGCCAAAAGAATTCATTTTGGGATCACTGTGTTAAGTTTTTCTTCATTAAGAAAATTTTCAATAGATCATAAAAATGATGTTAAGGAAGATTATCTAGATAAGGTCTATAATATAAAAACTATTGAAGGGTGTAAGCAATTCGATAGAAGTATTAGTTTCCTTATCCTATTATAACCTATCAATTAGCGTCACTGACAAAATCCCCCTGTTATATAAATAAAGTGTTAATACTAAAACATTTAGTTAAGCATTTAATACAATTGTTTAGTAAATAATTATATTTACGTTATATTTTCTTTATAAACCATATAAATCACTCAAATTTATGAATATAACAAATGAATTGGAATTAAATAAAATGCGTCTTATTTAATAAATTGTCGGGTTAATACGGTAAAAGAGTTTAATATTCGTTTTCATTATTAAATATTTAATGTATAAAAATATTCTTTTGCTGTGGAAACATATTGATGAGGTACCATAATCATATTTATTGTATTTTAAATTAAGACATTTTTTATACACTACACCACCATAGGTGGTTGTGGTATAATGCATTTGTGCTTAAGTTCGTACGCAAGTCATAATCACTTCGGATCATAACAACTTTCTGAGTCCATGTAAATCCTGTGAACAAATGTTTGAGATGTCTTGATGAAACTTGGCACGATGGGTCATTACCACACCCACATACAAATATTCCTTCCGGAATGGGGTTTTAAGGTAATAAAACTCCTGAATATAAAGCAATTTTAACGAAATTTGGCACAGATGAGTCTTAAAATATTCTAAAGTAATATATGCTGAATTATACGCAGATCGGTCCATTATTTCTCATAGGTATCATTGAACTTCCCTTTAAAAATGTCTCTTTAAATGGCTTTAGTCCCACGTATACGTTGGCATTGTGATAAGAATTGGTCAAATTTGTATAACTGTAAATTAAGGTAAAAATTAATGTACGAAATTTTGAAGGGCCGCTTCATAATTTCCTCAGACAAATTCCTTTAAAAGCGCACAAATCCCCCATAAATATTTATATTATAATATACTGCACTTTAAGCACAAATTAAAAAATATATTTATACGAGAGTCGATCATTAATTTTTGATAACTAGCAATGGAGGATATTAAATAGTCGGGCTCGATCGTCTTAACTTTAAATTGTTTAAAAATAAAATTTCTTTCTATATTTTAACAAAAATAATTAATATTCCTTTCGAATAACAAAACATTTGTTTCACTTCACATAAATAAGAGATGAATTAAATGCTTATGGTTCCAGGGGAAAGAAATAAAAAAAATCACACAATAATATTATGTTAATGTGTTATTTTTATAAACAATCTATAAATATGTATAAGAATGTCTGAGAATTATTATGAGGTACTTACTCAATTTAAGATAACATTGCATAAAGAAAGCTTCACCCAATATTGTATTCAGTAGACCCATTATACCCTGAGGAAATTCAGTGATGAGAAATAATAGCAAAACAGCCAAAAGCATTTGTGTAGTACGATCTGTTTGTTTCGCTTTATCGATTTTTTTACGTAGTGCAAACGATGAACTCACCAGTGTCACCGTTTGACTGCCATCGGGTGCTGAAGAGGGTGGCACCAATGTGTTCATTGTGGTCGAGTGGGCAGATTTTTCTTCAGCTTTTAGTAATTGATTTCGTAACATTTGTCTGCGTCTCTTGACCTCTAAAAGTGCTGATATTAAACGTAATGATAAAACGGTTAAGGCTACACAGGGTATGAGTTTTATGAGCACCGAATAAATGAGTAATGTACCCAAACGCAGTGTGTTATTACGCAAAGCCATATCACTATGAAACAAACGATATACCGTTATATTACGTTCCATTGCGGTTTCATTTGTACTCAAGTTTTCCATAGAATTACTGTTGGAAATTGTTGTTGGACTGCTGCTGCCATTAAATGTTGGAAATTTTGAAAAATTCGCATAATCATGTTTGGCTTGATAATTTACAATGTATTCACTTAATGGTCGTGAGTGTATAACTTTATCATTTGCATTTACCACTTCCTCAAATTGTGCTATAGAACTGACTAAATACAACCAGGGTGTCACAACAACACCACACAACACGTAAGCTAAAATTATTGTCAACACAGTGTTACGCATACCGCACCATTCCCTTGATACTTGAGGATATGTTACAGCCAGATAACGCCACACAGCCAACATAACCGTTAGCCAAATGGATATGGTGTGCAAGAGTTGGGCATAGATGGCATGAAATTTAATATAACATGCCCACGTATAATTAAGTTGCTGCTCACGTGGCCACCGTTCAGTTAAGATGTAGTCATGCATGGCATACGGTATATATTCCAGCATAACAGCTAAATCAGCCACAGCCAAACCGGTGAGGATGGCATTCGTTGGGGTACGCATTTCGCGACGTGTTAGAACAATTATATTTAGAGTATTTGCTAAAGTACCCAGCACACAAACTGAGAGTGAGAGGTAGCCATGTATTAGTTTATAGCTGTCGAATCCAAATTCATGGAAAACAAAAATAAAAAAGACCAAAAAAGAAGGATTTTAGGTTTAAGTAACGAAATGATAAAATAAATTAATTTTTTTATCGTACATTTACATACATAAACAATAATATTTACACAAATTTTAGAATAAAATTGACATAAAATTTCATTTAATGGTTGAGTGTGTAAAATTATTTGTTTATTGGAAAATGAATTTAGAAATTTAACGTCTATAAAATATATGTGTAATTTAATTAAATAATATTCGATATTTTATTCCAAATATATGGAAAAATTAATAAAGTTCTCTAGAGTTTTTTTAGAGTTTTATTGAGTTTTCCCAGATGGTACATTTTTAGAAGAACCATCTTTGATACATTGAACCTTTTATAAAAATAGTCTAACTGATTTATTTTCTTTAAATTTCTTTAAATTTTCTTTTCTTTAATTGGTCTATTTTCAATAGAGAATCATTTTATTGACTTTCTATAAAGATTGGCACACTGATCACTGACATAGAGTGATCTCATTGTTCCATTTATCGAAAAATTTCTTATTGAATTTTCTGTAAAAAAAATATTTGTCATCGATCAATTTCCTATGAAAAATTTTTTCATTCATCAAGTGAATATTGAGAAGTTTAACAGTGGTTCAGTATGTAGAGAAAGATTTTACTTCGATACATTTTTTTTAACAAATTTTACCATCCATCAATTCTTAAATGCAAATTTTATCATCGATCAATATTTTGTAGAAAATTTTATTATATTAATTCTTTCTATAGAAAAATCATGATCGAATATTTTTAAAGGAAATTTTGTCTTCAATCCATCAATAACAATTCTTCAACAGAAATACTGTGAATGATTTTTCTTTAAAGAAAATTTGGTTTTCGTTTAATTGAATTTTTGGAAATTGAATAATCTATTTAATAACACGATCATAATTTTTCTATGTGATCTTGATATGAAACACATATTTTGTCATTGAAATTTCTTAGGTGCTTTCGTTTTCTATTATATTCCATCATAATTCGATCATAATTTTTTAATCATTTTAATGTAAATCATTTCTTTAAATAATCTTGACATCACTTGCATTTTTTTCTAGATTCAACTGAAATCGGTCAAATATTTTTTTTGTAACTGGATAACGACTTAGCATATTTTTGGTAGATGATTTTTTCAGCGATCTAATTATATAAATTTGTTTGATCATTCGATTACAATTAGATCTTGATTTTTTATTGTACCATTGATCCCAAAACTTTTGTAATTTGTTTTATCATACTTGTCCCAAAACTTTTGTAATTTGTTTATCATAATCGAATAATCTATTTAATAACACGATCATAATTTTTCTATGTGCTTTCTTAGGTGCTTTCGTTTTCTATTATATTCGATCATAATTCGTTTATAATTTTTTAATCATTTTAATGTAAATCACTTCTTTAATAATCTTGACATCACTTGCACTTTTTTCTAGATTCAAATGAAATCGGTCAAATATTTTTTTGTATCTGGATAACGACTTAGCATATTTTTGGTAGATGATCTTTTCAGCGATCTAATTTTTTATATAAATTTGTTTGATCATTCGATTACAAATATGATCTTGATTTTTTATTGTAACATTGATCCCAAATACTTTTGTAATTTGTTTATCATACTTGTTTTAAGATAACATTGACATGGGATTTCATTTTAGAAATGATATTGATAATCTTTTACCCATTATGATATATATTTCAATATTATTAGATGAACATAATATCAATGGAATATATTTTATATAGATGATCTTGTCTCTCATTATTATTTTATTCCAGATAATTTTCATTAAGATCTAGTATATTCAAAAACCGAAACCGGAAACCAGTTTTTTTATTTCATAAAACCGACTGGTTTTGAATAATTTCTATTGTCGAAGTGTTCGACATGCCGATTGCAGTTTTTAATGGTTTTAATAAAATTTTCAATTTTATTTTTGTGCATTTCGCCATGAATGATTATTTATAAAACTTTTATTTCCGGTGTAATACGAGCAAAGTACTGCATGCATTATTCGACCTCATATTCTGAGTCGATTTTGCTATGTTCGTCGCATAAATAATAAAATTCTACCAGATTTTTTATAGATTAACATAGACAAATTCAGAAACTAAAGAAGGAGTTCTGTGAATGTAAGGAAAAATAACGGATTTAATATATAGATATCTAGACACGTTATTTTACATGCGATAACAAAACAAAAATCGTTTATACCAATTTACGGCACTAAACAGTGGGGAAATGAAATATGTTACATATGGAAATTTTGATATAAAAACAAATTATACACATTTTGATGATGAAACCATTTTTTTATCTCCATTCCATATAAAGATCGTTTTACGGTAGAGATGTTTGTTAATTAAGCTCCTCTAATATGAATATTATTTTCTCTAAATTTATAATAATAAACCAAAAACCGGTTAACCGTTTTTCTTGGTTTAAAATCGTATTCGAAAACGATTTTTTTTTTTGAAAAAAAGGAAACATGTTTCGAATAATTCGAAAACTGGTTTACTAAAAATGTCGGTTTCTTGAATGCACTATGTAGAGCATATTTTTTTAAGATAATGCTGTCATTAGCCCGCTCTTTTGTATAAATCCCGTTGAAACCAGTCTTACATGTTTATAGTTATATCATATCTCGTATCGTTCTTTTTTGTATCTCGTGTCATTCTTTTTATGTATCACGTTATCGATTAAACATATGATCTTGATAATGACCTATTTTTAGATAACATTTTGTTTTGATATGATATGATGATATGATTTTGATATTCGTAATTTATTGTTTTTAACCGATTGATCTCAAGATTTTTGAATATATATTTATTATTTTTTATATATAACCTTAACATTGAAGTTACATCATTAAAATGACCTTGAACTTTTCTCAATCAAAAAAATTTTTTTGATAAATTTATTTCGATATTAAACACTTGAAATTTTTTTTAACGTGATTTTGATTTTTTTGACATTAAATATAATGTGTTTATTTGGTCTCTGATCATAAATATTATTTTAGATGCACGTGATATCAGAAACACTTTTTAGTTTAGGTGATAAAATAATACGTTGATGATCTTAATATCAATTTTTCCTTTTTTCATTGACCGATAATAATGTTGAATAGATGATCTTAATTTAAAATGAGTGATCATATCGGTCATATATTTTAGGTGGTACAAACAATACATAGATAATCTTGTTAAATAGATTTGTCTGTCAAATATTTTTAATTGTAAATCTTAACATCGATTTCAGATAACATTTTTAAGGTGATCTTTATTTATAGTTTTTTGAGGTTCAATAACGATCTCAAACTATTTTAAATAATTTTTAATTGATCAAAAAATTTCGCCAAATCTTTTCGTTATTTCCTGCAAATTTCGATATCCACTTAATACTTTTTTTAAAGGTTGTTCCCAGATTTTTACTTTCAAAAATGTTGATCGCATTCTCAAGAGAAGGTTTTTCATATTTCACATTTTCAGTTAAAATATTTATTATCCTTGACATTCATAATTGAATGAATTCGATTATTATGTGTGTTAGATCCTACTGATGATAATTTTTTTGTAGAAAATCTCTTTTATTTATAATAATTTCCACCAAGTGAATATTTCTGGCTCTAATTCAAGAAAGTCCCAGAAATTTGCAATTGTTTAAGACATTTTTGCAAATTAACTTATGTAAAAAAAAAACTGTTCCCTTCTCTTGCCTATTGGCCAAATTGACCCAGTTTCTATCTTTTGTTATAACATTTTATTTCCATTAAGCAACACTCAACCGGAATATTAATTTTTTGCTATTTTATCTTAACATATTTTGTACAAAAGAGCCTTAAAGCTATAAATTTGTATCTTTATGGTAAATTTAAGAAAAAAGATAAGTTGAAAAAGAAATCTTTATATATAATTTCTATAGTATAGAAATATATTTTTAAATATTCCTTCTTGTTATACCCCCCACCACTACAAGTGGTGAAGAGTGTATGTTAACATTGTCATTCCGTGTGTAGCGCTAGCAGGTAATCATTTCAGATCCCATAATGTATATATATTCTTGCATTAAATCAAAATCTGAGTAGATTTAGCTACTTCAAAAATCCACAATAATTAATAGCGCTTAATGAAATTTGACTTGAGTATTTGTAATGAGAAGTTTCCTATTATATATAATGTATACGTTTGTGTATATATGTGTGCGTGTGTATGTGCGAAATCTAAGGCACTTATTTCACACACATTTATAGTGGAGGGTATTGAAGATTCGGCATAGCCGAATCAAAGCGTTGTTACTTGCATTTATTTTAATATTCGTCCTTTTAAATTTACTTACTTTGTATGGAAGTCATCGATACTTTTATCACAGTAAATTATCTGGGAAGTATTTAAAGACATTTTGCATATTTTATTCGTAGCAAAATACATTAAATATTTCAGATATTTAATAAAATTCTGAGAGTTTGGTCTTTACGCTTTAATCTGGAAAGAAATGAAAAAAAGGTCAGTGATTTTTATTACTATTTTTTTTGAAAAAAAAACTTTTTAAATTTAAAAATATTTTTAAAGTAACAAAATGTTGTCACAAATGTAATTGATTTATTATGAAAATTCCATGAGGACTTTTTGGTCGATAAAATAAATTAAATTTATTCAAAACAGAAATGTTAAAGAATTTATTTTTTTTATATTTTTTATAGAATATAAATATATAGAAATATTAATTATATTAATTATACGCCAGCGAGTTCCAACAATTTTTTAATGTTCGAAACAGTAATTGATTTTTGTTTGTTTAGATACTTATTTGATCAGATGTTTTATATTAAGCGGAAAGTATGGACCTATTTTCCAACCTCGTAAATATTAATTGACTCAAGATTTTTTTGTAGAATGTCTTCTGGATGGCCGCCCTTCTATCTGGCTCCATATGCAGGAAGCCATCGTGAATACAACTAAAACTTGTATTATTGTGATTAATTTACTATGAAACTTTCATACTTAATCAACGAAATTTATAAAACAGATCCATCGAATAATTATTTTTATGGATTTAATTAGTTAAGAAATAATTAAATTAGATATTAATCATACGCCATCGTGGTTTAAATATTTTAATATTTAAAAAAAATATTGATTTTGATCGTAGTAATATGTATTTTATCAAAAATTTACAACAATCAGAGAGTTCAAATCATATTCTTGAATGAAGCGAAGCATACGATCTAGAATTTTCTTCTGGATGGCTAAATCGATGTCTGTCCTTCAGTCTGGCTAGCTTTGCAGAAAAGAATGTGTACTAAGTAAGGATTTCGATTCAGAGAACGTGACAGGAATACAACTGAGTCAAAATTTATTTTTGAATTAACTTAACGAAGTCCGTTCTAAGTTCTTCAAAATTTTTTTTTTGATCCTTGTGCCTGGGCCACAAAATGTGATAATTTAAACTTTTGGTAAAAAATTTTCTCGATTAACTTTTTATTTGCACTATTCCATACAACTTATTTAACAGGCATCTCCTACAACTCCAGCTGGTCGATACACTAATCATATAGATTTTCATTCTGCCTGTCTAGTTATTTGCAATGTCATTCCCAGCACAGTTTCTATAACAGGACTACAAATCATCATATTCAGTTGTTAATATCAATGTCACATGTCCCCAGAGATTGTAATTGAACTTGATAGCAGCCCCCTTCATGGAAGAGATCTCAAGAAGGCAGCTGTAGGATGAAGCAGTCGCCTTTAAGTTTGAAGGAGACTGTAACGCCGAATTTCTAAATATTCTCTTCTGCTTTCCACATCGCTTGGAGTTATCGGTAAATATCCTATAGAGTCTAGCGGTGGAGTTTTTTTTACTTAAGGAATCTTGGTAAAAAATATTCTTAAATAGAAAATCTTGTTACAAACTTTGTTTATAGAAAAATCTTTTCAAAGATTTAAAAATTTTCTTTAATAGAAAAAGACTTTTTTAATAGAAAATCTTGTCAAATATTTTTTTGAATAAAATGTTGTTAAAGATTTTTTTTTAAAACAAAATTTTATAAAAAGTTTCTTTAACAGAAAATTTTGTGAAAATAGACAATTTTGTCAAAATAGAAAAAATTGTCAAAGATTTTTTATATAGAAAAAATTGTAATAAGAAAATTTTGTCAAAAATTTTCTTTAATAGAAAATTTTGTCAAAGATTTTCTTGAATAAAATGTTTTTGAAAGATTTTCTTTAAAACAAAATTTTATAAAAAAGTTTCTTTAACAGCAAATTTTGTCAAAAATTGTCAAAGATTTTCTTTATAGAAAAAATTTTCTAAGATTTTCTTAGTAAAAAATTTGTCAAAGATTTTCTTTAATAGAAAATTTTGTCAAAGATTTTCTTTAACAGAAAATTTTGTCAAAAATTTTGTCAAAGATTTTCTTTAACAGAAAATTTTGTCAAAGATTTTCTTTAACAGAAATTTCAATAAAATCATGTTAAAGATTAATATAGAGAACTTGAGTAAACATCTTCTTTCATGTTTCCTCGTCGTTCCGTTTGCATTTGGAATAGTTATGGAAAAATTGCTTCAAAATTTCGGAGTTGACCGAACCTGTCATGAAGATGGTCATCGATTTTGAGAACTTTGCATAAAAGTTATAAAATCATAAAAACTCTTAAACGAAAATTGCGACAAACCAATTTTACGAGGGACAGTTTATAACTTTTTAAAGCATCCACACAAAGCATTAATCCATAATTGACCGTTGCTGTTTATAACTGTCATTCCCTTTTCTATTTAATTTTTATTACTTTCTAAGGAATTAAGTACTTAATGTAGGATTTTGAATAAATTTTCCAAATTAATTTTTAACGAATGAAATTCCACTAAAATTAATCTTTAATTTAAATAGAAAACAAAATTTCACTTTAATATCTTTTGCATTTAAACAAAAAAATATTTTAAATATAAAAATTAACTACTGAGACACGACTGACAAAAGTTCAACATTAATACTTGAGTACTTTTGTCGCTTTCTAATTCCATTGAAGAAAATACAACAAAAATGTTGTTTATTTTGTTTCTTTTTTCTTGAACATAAAATAATTAAACGTAAATCATAATAAAGTAGAAAATAAGAAAAAACGAATAAGAATGCTTCATTCGGCTATGTCGAATCTTCAGCACCCTCCACCACAAATGCGTGTAAGTAAATACCTCATGTTTTGTACAAACACATGCACACATACACTTAAAGACATATACAATGTATTAATAAAAATACAATATAGAAACACTTAATGAGTCATAAAACAATTTTTAATTTAAGCCACAACTTTTTTCTACTGCACCATTTTGATAATTTTTGTCGATTTATAATTGAAAGTTTTAAGAAAATTCTCTGCTGGAATTTATATACTGAACTGGCCAAATTTCGTTGAGATCTGTCAATATCTGTGGATATGAGCGTGCCAACAACAGACAGATAGACAGACGGACATAGCTTAATTGACTCAGATTTTTTATTAAATGCAAAAATATGTATACATTATTAGGTTGTTAGATGATTCATTTTTAGCGTTATATACGGAATGACAATGTTAATATACCCACTTCACCACTTGTGGTGGTGAAGGGTATAACAAGAAATAATAAAAATACGAAAAAATGGAGACATCTTGACAAATTAAATCTATTTCAAAGCAATTAAACAATTTATTTAATTGAACTTCCAAAAAAAAAAAAAAATGCAGGCAACTGTTTTTTCTTCCACTTTTTTGGAGAAATAATTCCTTTTAATCTTGGCAGCATGAAAAAGAGAAGATGGAGGAGTAGAAGATAATAACGAAAATTATAAAAAAATGAAATGTGAGCAGAGAAAATTTATAATAAAATTTAAGGCAAAATATATTAAGAACGTTTTTTTATTTCGCAACTGTCATCTCAAAGGAAAAGGAAATAAGAAAAAAAATAACAAAACAAAAATAAAGTAAACATGGTGTCTTTTGCAACAACATTAGCAAAGAGAACTGAATTAGAAAAACAAAACAAAATAACAAAATGGAACACATTGACATCAAGTGACTTCTGTTTAGAGAAAAAATAACAACAAGTAAAAACTTATTGTTGTTGTTTTCTGAGTAGCAGTCACAACAACAAAGAAAAAAACATCTTTATAATTTGTTGCGTTTTTTTCTATGTTGCTGAAAGGTCGTTGTCGATGTTATTTTTGTTATGTTGTTGTATGTCTATAAACAAAAACTGGGCTAAGAAAAATTTATTTTGTTTTTAAGTTTGTTTGTGTATTAGTTAAGGATTAAGGACAGGGATAAAAATGTAGGATCTCACTCTTCTATGTTGAGAGATTTAGAATTTTTCATCCAACAAAAGTTTTCCAAAAAATATTATTTATAATTTTGACAAGAAAGGATAACGAAACTCAAAGTCATTCTTGCAAAATGATATCAAAGATGAAAATTTTCTTAATAATTTTCTTTAAAAGAAAATTTCTTATTAGAGAAAATCTTCTCAAATATTTTCTTTAAACAATAATCTTGCAAAAGATTTTCTTTTAAAGAATCTTTGAAAGCTTTGGAAGATTAAAAAATCTTTGGCAAGATTATCGTTTAAAGAAAATCTTTAGAATGTATACTTTTAATGAAAATCTTTGATGATATTTTTTTTAAATTGTTAAAGGTTTCCTTCAAAAGAAAATTTTGTCAAAATCTTGTTAAAATGTTTTCTTTTGTAGAAAAATTTTTTACAGAACATTTTCCCAAAGATTTTCTTTAATTGAAAATCTTACGAAAGATTTTTAAAAGAAGACTTTTTTCTCTTTTTTAATAAAAAAAAAATTTATTAAAGATTTTCATTTATAGAAAATCTTGTCAAGTATATTCTTCAATGAAAAATCTTTACAAAGATTCTGTTTTATAGAACATTTGCACTTTAAAGAAGAAATTTTTATCGATTTCGTATTTTGAAAATCTTGCAAAGATGTTCTTTTATAATAAATTTTGTTAAAGTATTTCTTTAAAAGATTACTTAATTAAAAAATTCCTTAACGGAAAATCTTGGTAAAATTTTCGTTAATAGAAAATTTTGTTAAAATTTTCGTTAATAGAAAATTTTGTTAAAATTTTCGTTAATAGAAAATTTTGTTAAAAATTTTCGTTAATAGAAAATTTTGTTAAAAATTTTCGTTAATAGAAAATTTTGTTAAAAAATTTTCTTTAATAGAAAATTTTGTTAAAAATTTTCTTTAATAGAAAATTTTGTTAAAAATTTTCTTTAATAGAAATTTTGTTAAAAAATTTTCTTTAATAGAAATTTTGTTAAAAATTTTCGTTAATAGAAAATTTTGTTAAAAATTTTCGTTAATAGAAAATTTTGTTAAAAATTTTCGTTAATAGAAAATTTTGTTTAAAATTTTCGTTAATAGAAAATTTTGTTAAAAATTTTCGTTAATAGAAAATTTTGTTAAAAATTTTCGTTAATAGAAATTTTGTTAAAAATTTTCGTTAATAGAAAATTTTGTTAAAAATTTTCGTTAATAGAAATTTTGTTAAAAATTTTCGTTAATAGAAAATTTTGTTAAAAATTTTCGTTAATAGAAAATTTTGTTAAAAATTTTCGTTAATAGAAAATTTTGTTAAAAATTTTCGTTAATAGAAAATTTTGTTAAAAATTTTCGTTAATAGAAAATTTTGTTAAAAATTTTCGTTAATAGAAAATTTTGTTAAAAATTTTCGTTAATAGAAAATTTTGTTAAAAATTTTCGTTAATAGAAAATTTTGTTAAAAATTTTCGTTAATAGAAAATTTTGTTAAAATTTTCGTTAATAGAAATTTTGTTAAAAATTTTCTTTAATAAAAATTTTGTTAAAATTTTCTGTAATAGAAAATTTTGTTAAAAATTTTCTTTAATAAAAATTTTGTTCAAAATTTTCTGTAATAGAAATTTTTGTAAAAAAATTTTCTTTAATAGAAACTTTTGTTAAAAATTTTCTTTAATAGAAAATTTTTTTGAAACTAGAAAATTTTGTTAAAAGTTTTCTCTTATAGAAAATTTTGTTAAAAGTTTTCTTTTATAGAAAATTTTTTTAGGCTTTTTTAGTAGAAGTTTTGTTAAAACTTGTTTTTAGTAGTAAATTTTGTTTGTTAAAA
The DNA here is from genome assembly GCA_004302925.2 of Cochliomyia hominivorax. Lineage (NCBI taxonomy): Eukaryota > Metazoa > Arthropoda > Insecta > Diptera > Calliphoridae > Cochliomyia > Cochliomyia hominivorax. The sequence continues at coordinate 31,345,392 of PYHX02000413.1, forward strand.
TTTTCTTTAGTAGAAAATTTTGCTTAAACTTTTCTTGAGTAGAAAATTGTGTTAACACTTTTCTTTAATAGAAAATTGTGTTAAAACTTTTCTTTAGTAGAAATTTTTGTTAAAACTTGTCTTTAGTAGAAATTTTTGGTAAAACATGTATTTGATCAAAAATCTTAATAAAGATTATTTTTCAGAGAGATTCTTTTTAAAGGTTTTTTTTTTAATAAAAAGTCTTGTAAAAAATTAAAAAAAATTGTCTGTAGATTTTATTTTCCTGCCTTTTCATATTTCAGTCCTTTCAACATTAATTTGCATTAAAACTTTTTTATTACAAATTTTAGAAAAAAACGGGTGTCACAGGAATTTTTTATGAATTATAACAAAATTTCTGGAAAAAATTCAGTCTCTTTTTTTAAACTGCCTCTGTTTTGAGGGTGAGGCCATGCTGGTTATTACAACTTGTAACTTGCCACAAGGTAATAACGGCACATTTGTTTTTGTATTTTTTATTCAGAATGTGTGTTGTTTTTTATTATTATGATTTACGTTTATGACAACATTTAGTAATAAACAGAAGTGACTTTATGTAATCAATCATATGAATGAAGTATAATAAAAAAAGGATATTTTTTATTCATTTTATTTAAAGGAATTTAATAAATTAAACTTAGTTTTTTTTAAGAGGATTTTTTTTTGTTTAAAACCATTTCATTTCTGGGTTTATTGGAAAACCGTTAAAAGTAATAAATAATCATAAAATATGGCCGTTTTGGTGGTCCCTGTGTAGTCACTCAAAAGTTTTCGAACATGTTTAATAATATCAAATAAGAATGTTATATTCGGCTAAGCCGAATTCTCAAGACCCTTCACCACAAATGTGTGTGTGGTAAATACGTTATGTGAGGTAAATACGTTATGTGAGGTAAATACGTTTATTGTCTATTAAAGTTTTTGCTTGAAAATAGACGTTACCTCAGATATCGGTAGTTAAACATGTGAATCGATTTTGAAGGTTCTGAATGAGAAACTTCTCAGAACTATAAGAAATACTTAGGCAAATTTAACTAATTATTGTGGATGTAAGCGTCTCAACTGACGGAGAGACTGATGGACAAACGAAAATTTTTTAGTTAAAGATTAAAGACCGGCATAGCTAAAATGATTCAGGTACTTATTTGATGCAAAAATATATGGGGTGTAGGATGATTCTTTCTGAGCATTACAAACGAAATGACAAAGTTAATATACCCTCTTCAACGCTTATGGTGTTGGAGAGTACAAAAACTCGTGATAAAGTTTTGCTGTTTTTTGTTTCTCATGGACTATTAATTTGGTCCATTTAATAATTTTTCACACAATTTATTTTGTTTATAAAGTACACACTGCGGTATAAAACTTATATGTTATGACCAATGAATAAATGTGTAAAGGCCATTTTTTGGATTCGAATATGTAAGAATCTTAATGAAATCATAAAGTTTCTTTAATGTTCGTATACAAGAGGGTATGTGAATTGTTATTAGTTGAAATTTATGGCAAAGTATGTGAAATATTGGGTGATACATTAAGGGAAAAGGAAAAATGTTTATCGTTTAACAATCTAAAAATTAAGGAAAAGGGTGTAATAACTTTTCAGTTAATATATATTAACCTCTTTTATAGGTCCATGTATATTAGCCAATTTTATTTAAAATGATTTTTTTCCGCTCAAATTAAACTACTTTTTAGTAGATTTGATTTATTTCGATTATAAAAATTATTTCTTTTGATTTTATATTATCAAGAAAATTCATAATATGAATAAGGCGTATGATTAATATATAGATATAAATAAATATTCAGTATTAATCATACGTAATAAAAGAATTTCATATTTATGCAAAAATTGTGTTTATTTTAAAGTAAAATTTTTAATAAAAAATAAAATTTTCAAATGAAAGTTATAAATTTTCCTAAAATTGAAATCTGCTTTATGGGATCCTGGATGATCATTTCATAGTGTCACGTGTATAATAAATTTCTTATGTCTTATAAGACTATTTTAGCCTTGTTAAACTGGATCACTGTCGATCTTCAATCTAGCAATCAAGCACTTATTTCGGCAATCAGGCGTAATGCTAAGAATAACTAGAGATTTCGGATATATTTTAAGTGGATCTGTGGGTCGGGAATTCGACTGTGAGTACTAATTATGCCGGGTATGAAATTTTCAAATCTCCTCTATCTTCTTTAGCTTAAGAGACCTTTAGACTGAAGTAAAATTTTTCCCATTTGTCTTCCTTAAATAAGATCTCGATGGCTTATTCTCATTATATATTTACACTTTGGTACTTCGAATTAGATCCATGTAGATAAAATTAGTCTAGGAAAGCTGAGTATAAAACAAACAGCTTAATTTACTGATCAATTTTGGAACTGGTTATATAAAAGTGGGAAAATGAATAGTTATGAGCGTCAGTAATATTAAGCTGGTCTATACTAAATTATTCCTCTTATAACGATTCTTGAGTGTTTATCTCCGAGACATTGTGTCAGCAATTTGTGGACATTTATAACGTTGCTTTTATGCTTTTTAAAGTTGTTCGAATTTTTCATCCATTTGACTATTGCAAATGAATATGTGCGATTTAAAAAGAGTCTCTTTCACTTTAACTTATTTCTTTTTCAACATCAATGATTTTTAGGATTTCCATCCAAATACTTTTCTTTTATCCTTTGCTTTTCTTTCTCTTTATCTTTATTTTAATGGTATCAATTCCCAATTCTTTTCAATATTTGTTGATTTTTTAGATAACTATTTAGCTTTAAAAAAACTGAATTTTCATATTTGCTATCGATGGATATCCCAGTTTCAAAAGGATATCCCTGAATAATACAAATAAACTAATTTAATGTCTTTGTATGATTTTGATAGTCAATTGTAATTAAATAAAATAATTTATTATTAATATTTATTTTAAAAAAGGATATATAGAAAACTTTTGTTAATAACACCACTGGGAAAATATGATTTATAATATGACAACTGTAACTAGGACTATAAATTGTGGTCGGAGAAATTTTATAGTCTTAAATATTTCCTAAAGTAAAAGGGAAATTTTGAAGACTAACGAAGAATTTATTTCTCTTGTAATAAACCTTAACAAAAGGTTTTAAATAAATTAAATTTTTAATACTGCCAGCCTCTTAATTTTTGAGTGTAAAAGGAACCTGACTAAGGGTATTAAATCCACCAAGCGTTCGGCAAATTGTAGTATCAATTTTTTTTAATTTAAATATTTAGGAGATTATAATTATTTTAAATAAAAAAAATATAACTTAAAACTCATTTTGTTAAATAAAATTACTTTTAACTAAATTTAATAAAAACAAGTAAGAATGCTATATTCGGCTATGCCGAATCTTAAATACCCTCCACCACAAATTCGTGTACAAATTAGGTTCCATAGACACACATATACTCACAAATGTATATAACACAGAAATACTTAATTAGTCATAAAATTAGTTACAATTTAAACTATAAAATTTTTGTACTAACTGCCTTTTTTCTACCAATTTTCATTGAGCTCTGTTAATTTTTGCGGATGTGAGCAGACAAAGAGATTGACGAAAATCGACTGAGATTTTGACTTGATGCAAGAATATATACATTATGGGGTCTGAAATAATTCATTCTTAGCGTTACACACAGAATGACAAAGTTAATATTCTCTCTCTACCACTTGTACTGTGGAGCGTATAAAAACAAAAAATATGCTTGTTATAAGCTCAAAACTATTTTCCGGGAAGGGGTCTTATATGTAGCTCCCATATAAGACCCCTTCCCGAAGTTTGGACCAAGATTGTTCATATTTATAATATACTTTTATTATAGTTAGAAAAATCATTGTACTAAATTTTAATGGAATTGATCTTCATTTAAATGTTTTATAAACTCTAATCCGTTTTCCGGAAAATCCCGTTATAAGGGAGCTATAGGAAAATTTGGACCGATACAGGGCAAATTAATATAATATCTTCAGAACAGTTAGCAAAATAATTGTGTCGACTTTCAGTAGAATTGGTCTTTATTTACTCGGGAAGGGGCGTTATAATCAAAATATGGACCCACAATACAATAGAATTGGTTCAAATCTAAAAGTGTTATAAGCTATAAATCATATTCCGGGAAGGGGCCTTATATGGGAGCTATATCAAAATATGGACCCATGTAAATAAAACTTAATACATATATTTAAAATAGCTAGAAAATCAATTGTGCCAAATTTCAATAGAATTGGTTCAAATTAAAGAGTTTTATGAGCTATAAATCACATTCCGGGAAGGGGCCTTATATGGGAGCTATATCAAAATATGAGTCCATATTAATAAAATTCACAATATATATTTAAAATAGTTGAAACAATAATTGTGCCAAATTTCAAAAGAATTAGTTCAAATTTAAAAGTTTTATAAGCTATAAATCATATTCCGGGAAAGGCCTTGTATGGGAGCTATATCAAAATATGGACCCATGTTAATATAATTTATAACATATATTTAAAATAGCTAGGAAAATAGTTGTGCCAAATTTCAAAAGAATTGGTTCAAATTTAAGAGTTTTATGAGCTATAAATCACATTCCGGGAAGGGGCCTTATATGGGAGCCATATCAAAATACGGACCCATATGAATAAAATTTATAGTATATATTTAAAATAATTAAAAGATTAATTGTGCCAAATTTCAAAAGAATTGGTTCAAATTAAAGAGTTTTATGAGCTATAAATCACATTCCGGGAAGGGGCCTTATATGGGAGCTATATCAAAATACGGACCCATGTGAATAAAATTTATAGTATATATTTAAAATAGTTAATCAATTATTTGTGCCAAATTTCAATAGAATTGGTTCCAATTTAAGAGTTTTATGAGCTATAAATCACATTCCGGGAAAGGGCGTTATATGGGAGCTATATCAAAATATGGACCAATGTTATTAAAATTTATAAAATATATTAAGAATGGTTTAAAAATTAGTTGTGACAAATTTTAGTAAATTATCTTAAAAATTGCGGTCCATATGACACAAAGAGTTTGGGGTGTATCAAAATTTTGCATATTATAGCCTATAACTTTTTTCCGGTTAATCAGATTTGATAATTTTTGGCACGATGATGAAGCACGTGTAATTGTATGCTAAAATTAATTTTTGTTTAAGTCCAATTACATTTTTAGAAGAAATTATAAGAGTTCATTTTTGAAATTTTGAGGTTGTTTCAGATATTGGTCTATAACTTCCTTGCTTATAAACCGATATAGCTGGTTTTAAATAGCAAACTGCTTAGGACAATAACAAACAATGTGACCAAGTTTTATTGAATTCGGTCAATTATTCTAGGCGTGAGAATGTTTCCAACAGACAGACAGACGGACATAGCCAAATCGACTCAGTTTTTGATTTGATGCAATAATATATATACATTGGCGTTACATACAGAATGACAAACTTAATATACCCTCACCACTTGTGGTGGTGGAGGGTATAAAAATTTTTATTTTGATAACCTAAAATATTTGAAAAAGTTTTTTCAACTTCTTCCATTTTCGCCTCTAACTGTAATTCATATACAAGAAAAGCATTTTTCCTAAGAAATGTTAATAATAATTTTTTACTATGAAAAATTCGAATTTAATTTTATCATAAAAACTTTTAATGTCACCAATATAATTTGATTATTTATTGTTTATTTTGATATTTAAATTAAAATATATAAATCAAGACACATCTCCTAAATTTCTAACTGTTGTTTTTAGTGAATTTGTAATAGAAATCACTTGATTTCTTTAAAGGACATATTTTTCCCTAGTTTAGGGGACAGATTGTCATTGGCAAACATTTGTATTCAAACAAGAGATTTTTTTCATAATAAAACAATAAACAAAAGTTTATTGTACATATTTTCATTATCATAGATGGAGGCAGGAAGGAAGGAAGAGATACAGAGAGAAAAAGAAAAAAAAAACTCATTAAATATTTGATGGTGCTACTGTTTGTTGTCATTGTGAGGATTCACTTTATTGCGTTTATAAACAAATCTATTTATTCATGATGGTTGCCAATTGTCAAATATATGTTTGTATAAATATACATACAAGATATTAAACCGCAACTTACAGCTGTCAATTTTGATATTCTTTTTACATTTATTTATTATTGACACAATTTAGCGTAAATAGAGATTTCTTTTGTGGGAAATATTTATTTAAAAAGGATATTTTATGGGAATTTTGTTATTAAACATGGCCAAATTGTATTTTAAGGATTTTTTAATAAATTTCCAAAAAAGGATATGTGACCAACTTTTTTTAATTTGAAGATTTAAGAAAATTTATAAAAAAATAAATCTTCAATTAAAACTACAAATTGTATTATCAAATATATCTGAAATATTTCAGAAATAATATAATTTTATATAAAAGGTATTAACAAAAATAGTATATATAATTTTAATTTTAGTTTAATAATGGAAAATTGTACTTTAAAAGTTTTTTAAGCAAATTTTGAGAAAAGGATATATGGGTAACTTAAAACTTTTTTATAACATTAAAAAATTTATTTGAAAAATGAAATCTTGAGCTAAAACCACTACTTGTGGTATCATAACTTTAAATAAGTTAAAATACTTTTCGAAGATAATATATAACTTTTCTGATTAAATAAAATAGGAAAAAATTTGGATTTTTATATGAATGTGCTTTCTGTTCATTTAAGTTAAAAATTATATTTAAGAATTTTTAAGTAATTTTCCAAAAAAGGATATATGGGCAACTTTCAGAATTTCGAAGATTTAAGAAAATTAATTATTGAAATGAAATCTAGCACTAGATCCGCAAATTGTGGTATTAAATTGTATACAAAATGATAAATATTCCGAAGAATGTATTTTGTTTTCTGGTTAAATTTTTGAAAAAATTTTAAAATATTCAAAGAATACAATTCCATTCCAAAAAATATAATAAATTGATAAATATAACGATAAAGCTTTTAAATTTTCGTTGAAACAAAACCATAATATGAACATAGAACTTTAAGAAATAAGATGTACGTTATGGAAATTATCGACTGAAGTATGAGATCGAAAATTCTAAACATAAATATCAGTTATTTGATTGAAATTATTCCTACAATCAAGAAATATATTTTTGTACTTTTAATCACTAGAGGAGAATTTGGAACGGAACCTCCTTATTAAGGTTTAGGTAGTCTAACTCCGTTTAACATTTGGATGCTCTTTGATTCAAGATGTCAAGTCAAGATAAAAATAAGTGGACAAATTATAAAGTCTTATGAATGAAAGAAGTATTTTTTGTAAATAATCCTTGATGCAAATTTTGGCATTTATAGATCCCATTATAAAAACGACGCAACTGCTTCGTTTGACGCAACTGCATAATGCTTGTCATACCAAGAACTTATTGCAAAATGTTGACTGTTCTTGGGTCCCAAACGTTTCTTCAACATTCCCTCGATCAACAGCAACATACATTTTTTGTCGTCATCCATTATGTAGAAAAAATATTATTCCATTGAAAAATTTGGCTTCAGTTTCTGTGCTCCTTGTTGGCATCTAAATTTTTAGCAGCGTTTGTGACAGAAAACTTTTTCAGTTTTGTATGCTTCTTAGTCTGTATTATAATTAACTTTTCGTACCAAAATATTCCGAGAACAGAGCTAAATGGATGACTTCTCTACCGGACTTTTAAAAGTGCTTCATATTTATTTGCTCTTGTAACATCATGTGCACCATTCTATTTACCTGAACCAGGTTTATATAAACGAAAAAGTACTCCCGGTACTTTTTAAAAAAGCATTGGATACATGCTGACGGCAGATCTTTAAATGCACTTTGCCAACTTTTTTGGTCAAGTTGGATTTTGTTGAAAATATTAATTATTTTAGTACGCACTTTTTCTAGTCACTTATTCAGACTAAGTGAAAAGCATGTGGGTAAAAAATTTTTCGATCTCATTCCTTAAATTAAACTTTAGTTTTTAGTGAACACCACAAGGAAAAAACAAAAATCAAGGAAATAAATGCATTTATAGAAATTTGCGTCAGTATATATTACTTGTGTGTTATGTTTGCAAAAAAAATTCTGATAATTTTGCTTAGAAGCCAGTTTTGCCCTGTCTTGGAAACACCTTTTTCAGAAACCCTATAATTGTTTGCTTATCAAACAAATCAAATTAAAATTTTATGGCTTTAGACATGACATTGAAGCCAACGTGTAATGTTTTTCTTAAAAACAAAATAGTTCAACAACAAGTTCTTAAATTTTTCGTAGTTTTGATTGAATTATAAAAAATTATACGATAATAAAATATGATGAAGCTCTCCAAGACTATAAAGGAAAACAAACCGAAAAGTCATTAAATGTTTTATTAGAAATATTTTTCAAACATATAAAATAAAAAGTAAAAAAAAGTAAGTTATTGTTATGAAATTGAAGAGATAATAACTTTTTCAAAAATTTGAAATAAAAGGACTTCTTAGATTACCCTCGTTTCTTTTCATTTTATAGAAATCTGTAAAAAGATTTATACTTTAACAATAAACAGTAAAGTATCATAAAGAAAATGTTAAACAACTGAGAAAGCTTTATTAGGTTATGCCGAATCTTCAATACCCCAACCACAAATGCTTTATTGTTTGTACATACATACACTTACATGTACATTTACAAACGTATACAATATATAAAAGTTTTCTTAAATATGTATAATACAAAAACACTTAATGAGTCATAAAATGGGTTATTTTTAGCTATAACTTTTTCCACTGAACCGATTTGATAATTTGGAAAAGTAATGAAGTTTATATAACTTAATTTATGGCAAAATTAGTTTGTTGTTTAAAATAAAAACTTCTCAATAGTATAACGAATACTCAGGACAAATTTCATTCATTCTTTCCATTATTATGAATTCTCAATGTGTCAACAACAGACAGACGGATTTAGCTAAATCAATTCAGGTTTTGATTTATGCAAGGATATTGATCTATTATGGGATTTAAGATGATTCCTTCTTAGCGTTACACATAGAATTATAAATTTAGTATTACCTTCTTCGCCGCTTGTGGTGGTGGAGGGTATACAATAAAATTTAAATGAATGAACGATATTATAAAGGATGAATGAATAAAGAAATAAATACATGGTACTTTATCACGGTTGTCAATGTGTGAACTGTTTAACAGTTTGATTTTTAGTAAAGAAATTATTGTATCTCTTCCAACTCAATGTGAATTAGTTTCACTGTCACAATCACGTTCGTAGAATGTCTAGTAAAATAAAGAAAAGAAAAAAAATTCGTTATAAAATACATATACACACGCACACATAAAACATTCATTTCATTTATAGCACATACAAGTTCGCATTTCATTCACGAAAATGTGAAATACAGTACACACATGAGAGAACATGAATTGTTGAATTTTCTCCAAAATAACGGAAATAAAATCAATTCAACCGCAAATTAAATTTTGTTGTTTGTTGCCAAAAAAATACATACACAAAATCACATACATATATTTTGCATTAATACCATTTCTCACAATACACTTTTCACAATTCAAAACACTCTCTTTATTTTCACCTTCCCATTTCTCTCTCTTCCCTCTACATTCATTTAATTCTCTCTTTGAAAAAAACTCTTTCAAGTGTAAAAGTGTATTTGTTGTGAATCATTGAAATACAACTACATTTACGAATGTTTATGTTATGTGTGTATTTGTATGTATGTTTTTTGTACTTGAACAACTTTTAAAGTTCTTTTATAAAATTTAAGTGTGTATGCGTGTATATGTGTATTTGTTACATTGCTTTTTTAGTTTATTAACACATAACGAATGTTCATT
>PYHX02000413.1:31363214-31485736 GCA_004302925.2 Cochliomyia hominivorax
GTGACTTTATGTAATCAATCATATGAAATGAAGTATAATAAAAAAAGGATATGTTTTTATTCATTTTAATTTAAAGGAATTTATAAATTAAAACTTAGTTTTTTTTAAGAGGATTTTTTTTTTGTTTAAAACCATTTTCATTTCTGGGTTTATTGGAAAACCGTTAAAAGTAATAAATAATCATAAAATATGGCCGTTTTGGTGGTCCCTGTGTAGTCACTCAAAAGTTTTCGAAATGTTTAATAATATCAAATAAGAATGTTATATTCGGCTAAGCCGAATTCTCAAGACCCTTCACCACAAATGTGTGTGTGGTAAATACGTTATGTGAGGTAAATACGTTATGTGAGGTAAATACGTTTATTGTCTATTAAAGTTTTTGCTTGAAAATAGACGTTACCTCAGATATCGGTAGTTAAACATGTGAATCGATTTTGAAGGTTCTGAAATGAGAAACTTCTCAGAACTATAAGAAATACTTAGGCAAATTTAACTAATTATTGTGGATGTAAGCGTCTCAACTGACGGAGAAGACTGATGGCAAACGAAAATTATTTAGTTAAAGATTAAAGACCGGCATAGCTAAAATGATTCAGGTACTTATTTGATGCAAAAATATATGGGGTGTAGGATGATTCTTTCTGAGCATTACAAACGAAATGACAAAGTTAAATACCCTCTTCAACGCTTATGGTGTTGGAGAGTACAAAAACTCGTGATAAAGTTTTGCTGTTTTTGTTTCTCATGGACTATTAATTTGGTCCATTTAATAATTTTCACACATTTTATTTTGTTTATAAAGTACACACTGCGGTATAAAACTTATATGTTATGACCAATGAATAAATGTGTAAAGGCCATTTTTTTGGATTCGAATATGTAAGAATCTTAATGAAATCATAAAGTTTCTTTAAGTGTCGTATACAAGAGGGTATGTGAATTGTTATTAGTTGAAATTTATGGCAAAGTATGTGAAATATTGGTGATACATTAAGGGAAAAGGAAAAATGTTTATCGTTTAACAATCTAAAAATTAAGGAAAAGGGTGTAATAACTTTTCAGTTAATATATATTAACCTCTTTTATAGGTCCATGTATATTAGCCAATTTTATTTAAAATGATTTTTTTCCGCTCAAATTAAACTACTTTTTAGTAGATTTTGATTTATTTCGATTATAAAAATTATTTCTTTTGATTTTATATTTCAAGAAAATTCATAATATGAATAAGGCGTATGATTAATATATAGATATAAATAAATATTCAGTATTAATCATACTAATAAAAGAATTTCATATTTATGCAAAAATTGTGTTTATTTTAAAAGTAAATTTTTAATCAAAAATAAAATTTTCAATGAAAGTTATAAATTTTCCTAAAATTGGAATCTGCTTTATGGGATCCTGGATGATCATTTCATAGTGTCACGTGTATAATAAATTTCTTATGTCTTATAAGACTATTTTAGCCTTGTTTAAACTGGATCACTGTCGATCTTCAATCTAGCAATCAAGCACTTATTTCGGCAATCAGGCGTAATGCTAAGAATAACTAGAGATTTCGGATATATTTTAAGTGGATCTGTGGGTCGGGAATTCGACTGTGAGTACTAATTATGCCGGGTATGAATTTTTCAAACTCCTCTATCTTCTTTAGCTTAAGAGACCTTAGACTGAAGTAGAAATTTTTCCCATTTGTCTTCCTTAAATAAGATCTCGATGGCTTATTCTCATTATATATTTACACTTTGGTACTTCGAATTAGATCCATGTAGATAAAATTAGTCTAGGAAAGCTGAGTATAAAACAAACAGCTTAATTTACTGATCAATTTTGGAACTGGTTATATAAAAGTGGGAAAATGAATAGTTATGAGCGTCAGTAATATTAAGCTGGTCTATACTAAATTATTCCTCTTATAACGATTCTTGAGTGTTTATCTCCGAGACATTGTGTCAGCAATTTGTGGACATTTATAACGTTGCTTTTATGCTTTTTAAAGTTGTTCGAATTTTTTCATCCATTTGACTATTGCAAATGAATATGTGCGATTTAAAAAGAGTCTCTTCTTTCACTTTAACTTATTTCTTTTTCAACATCAATGATTTTAGGATTTCCATCCAAATACTTTTCTTTTATCCTTTGCTTTTCTTTCTCTTTATCTTTATTTTAATGGTATCAATTCCCAATTCTTTTCAATATTTGTTGATTTTTTAGATAACTATTTAGCTTTAAAAAAACTGAATTTTCATATTTGCTATCGATGGATATCCCAGTTTCAAAAGGATATCCCTGAATAATACAAATAAACTAATTTAATGTCTTTGTATGATTTTGATAGTCAATTGTAATTAAATAAAATAATTATTATTAATATTTATTTTAAAAAAGGATATATAGAAAACTTTGTTAATAACACCACTGGGAAAATATGATTTATAATATGACAACTGTAACTAGGACTATAAATTGTGGTCGGAGAAATTTTATAGTCTTAAATATTTCCTAAAGTAAAAGGGAAATTTTGAAGACTAACGAAGAATTTATTTCTCTTGTAATAAACCTTAACAAAAGGTTTTAAATAAATTAAATTTTTAATACTGCCAGCCTCTTAATTTTTGAGTGTAAAAGGAACCTGACTAAGGGTATTAAATCCACCAAGCGTTCGGCAAATTGTAGTATCAATTTTTTTTAATTTAAATATTTAGGAGATTATAATTATTTTAAATAAAAAAATATAACTTAAAACTCATTTTGTTAAATAAAATTACTTTTAACTAAATTTAATAAAAACAAGTAAGAATGCTATATTCGGCTATGCCGAATCTTAAATACCCTCCACCACAAATTCGTGTACAAATTAGGTTCCATAGACACACATATACTCACAAATGTATATAACACAGAAATACTTAATTAGTCATAAAATTAGTTAAAATTTAAACTATAAAATTTTGTACTAACTGCCTTTTTTCTACCAATTTTCATTGAGCTCTGTTAATTTTTGCGGATGTGAGCAGACAAAGAGATTGACGAAATCGACTGAGATTTGACTTGATGCAAGAATATATACATTATGGGGTCTGAAATAATTCATTCTTAGCGTTACACACAGAATGACAAAGTTAATATTCTCTCTCTACCACTTGTACTGTGGAGCGTATAAAAACAAAAATATGCTTGTTATAAGCTCAAAACTATTTTCCGGGAAGGGGTCTTATATGTAGCTCCCATATAAGACCCCTTCCCGAAGTTTGGACCAAGATTGTTCATATTTATAATATACTTTTATTATAGTTAGAAAAATCATTGTACTAAATTTTAATGGAATTGATCTTCATTTAAATGTTTTATAAACTCTAATCCGTTTTCCGGAAAATCCCGTTATAAGGGAGCTATAGGAAAATTTGGACCGATACAGGGCAAATTAATATAATATCTTCAGAACAGTTAGCAAAATAATTGTGTCGACTTTCAGTAGAATTGGTCTTTATTTACTCGGGAAGGGCGTTATAATCAAAATATGGGACCCACAATACAATAGAATTGGTTCAAATCTAAAAGTTATGTTATAAGCTGTAAAATCATATTCCGGGAAGGGGCCTTATATGGGAGCTATATCAAAATATGGACCCATGTAAATAAAACTTAATACATATATTTAAAATAAGCTAGAAAATCAATTGTGCCAATTTCAATAGAATTGGTTCAAGATTTAAAGAGTTTATGAGCTATAAATCACATTCGCGGGAAGGGGCCTTATATGGGAGCTATAATCAAAATATGAGTCCATATTAATAAAATTCACAATATATATTTAAAATAGTTGAAACAATAATTGTGCCAAATTTCAAAAGAATTAGTTCAAATTTAAAAGTTTTATAAGCTATAAATCATAATTCCGGGAAAGGCTTGTATGGGAGCTATATCAAAATATGGACCCATGTTAATATACTATTATAACATATATTTAAAATAGCTAGGAAAATAGTTGTGCCAAATTTCAAAAGAAATTGGTTCAAATTTAAGAGTTTTATGAGCTATAAATCACATTCCGGGAAGGGGCCTTATATGGGAGCCATATCAAAATACGGACCCATATGAAATAAAATTTATAGTATATATTTAAAATAATTAAAAGATTAATTTGTGCCAAATTTCAAAAGAATTGGTTCAAATTAAAGAGTTTTATGAGCTATAAATCACATTCCGGGAACGGGGCCTTATATGGGAGCTATATCAAAATACGGACCCATGTGAATAAAATTTATAGTATATTTATTTAAAATAGTTAATCAATTATTTTGTGCCAAATTTCAATAGAATTGGTTCCAATTTAAGAGTTTTATGAGCTATAAATCACATTCCGGGAAAGAGGGCGTTATATGGGAGCTATATCAAAATATGGACCAAATGTTATTAAAATTTATAAAAGATATATTAAGAATGGTTTAAAAATTAGTTGTGACCAAATTTTTAGTAAATTTATCTTAAAAATTGCGGTCCATATGACACAAAGAGTTTGGGGTGTATCAAAATTTTTGCATATTATAGAGCCTAATAACTTTTTTCCGGTTAATCAGATTTGATAATTTTTGGCACGATGATGAAGCACGTGTAATTGTATGCTAAATTAATTTTTTGTTTAAGTCCAATTACATTTTTAGAAGAAATTATAAGAGTTCATTTTTGAAATTTTTGAGGTTGTTTCAGATATTGGTCATATAACTTTCCTTGCTTATAAACCGATATAGCTGGTTTTAAATAGCAAACTGCTTAGGACAATAACAAACAATGTGACAAAAGTTTTTTGAATTCGGTCAATTATTCTAGGCGTGAGAATGTTTCCCACAGACAGACAGACGGACATAGCCAAATCGACTCAGTTTTTGATTTGAATGCAATAATATATATACATTGGCGTTACATACAGAATGACAAACTTAATATACCCTCACCACTTGTGGTGGTGGAGGGTATAAAAATTTTTATTTTGATAACCTAAAGATATTTGAAAAAGTTTCTTCAACTTCTTCCATTTTCGTCTCTAACTGTAATTTATATACAAGAAAAGCATTTTTCCTAAGAAATATTAATAATTTTTTACTATGAAAAAATTCGAATTTAATTTTATCATAAAAACTTTTAATGTCACCAATATAATTTCATTATTTATTGTTTATTTTGATATATAAATTTAAATATACAAATCAAGACACATCTCCTAAATTTCTAACTGTTGTTTTTAGTGAATTTATAATAAAAATCACTTGATTTCCTTAAAGGACATATTTTTCCCTAGTTTAGGGGACAGATTGTCATTGGCAAACATTTGTATTCACACAAGAGATTTTTTTCATAATAAAACAATAAACAAAAGTTTATTGTACATATTTTCATTATCATAGATGGAAGCAGGAAGGAAGGAAGAGATACAGAGAGAAAAAGAAAAAAAAACTCATTAAATATTTGATGGTGCTACTGTTTGTTGTCATTGTGAGGATTCACTTTATTGCGTTTATAAACAAATATATTTATTCATGATGGTTGCCAATTGTCAGATATATGTTTGTATAAATATACATACAAGATATTAAACCGCAACTTACAGCTGTCAATTTTGATATTCTTTTTACATTTATTTATTATTGACACAATTTAGCGTAAATAGAGATTTCTTTTGTGGAAAATATTTATTTAGAAAGGATATTTTATGGGAATTTTGCTATAAAACATGGCCAAATTATATTTTAAGGTTTTTTAATAAATTTCCAAAAAAGGATATGTGACCAACTTTTTTTAATTTGAAGATATAAGAAAATTTATTAAAAAAAATTAAATCTTCAATTAAAACTACAAATTGTATTATCAAATATTTCTGAAATGTTTCAGAAATAATATAATTTGTTTATAAAAGTTATTAACAAAAATAATATCTATAACTTTAATTTGAGTTTAATAATGGAAAATTGTACTTTAAAAGTTTTTTAAGCAAATATTCAGAAAAGGATATATGGGTAACTTACAAATTTTTTATAACATTAAAAAATTTATTTGAAATATGAAATCTTGAGCTAAAACCACTACTTGTGGTATCATAACTTTAAATAAGTTAAAATACTTTTCGAAGATAATATATAACTTTTCTGATTAAATAAAATAGGAAAAAATGTGGATTTTTATATGAGTGTGCTTTCTGTTCATTTAAGTTAAAAATTATATTTAAAGAATTTTTTAAGTAATTTTCCAAAAAAGGATATATGGGCAACTTTCAGAATTTCGAAGATTTAAGAAAATTAATTATTGAAATAAAAACTAGCACTAGATCCGCAAATTGTGGTATTAAATTGTATATAAAATGATAAATATTCCGAAGAATGTATTTTGTTTTGTTTAAATTTTTGACAAAAAGTTGAAAAATATTCAAAGAATACAATTCCATTATAAAAAGTATAATAAGAAGTACGTTATGGAAATTATCGACTGAAGTATGAGATCGAAAAATTTTTAACATAAATATCTGTTATGTGATTGAAATTATTCTTACAATTAAGAAAATATATTTTTGTACTTTTAATCACTAGAGGTGAAATTTGGAACATTTTCCGGAAACCTCCTTATTAAGGTTTAGGTAGTCTAACTCCGTTTAACATTTGGATATTTCTTTTGTGCTCTTTGATTCAAGATATCAAGTCAAGATAAAAATAAGTGGACAAATTATAAAGTCTTATGAATGAAAGAAGTATTTTTTGTAAATAATCCTTGATGCAAATTTTGGCATTTATAGATCCCATTATAAAAAATGACGCAACTGTATAATGCTTGTCATACCAAGAACTTATTGCAAAATGTTGACTGCTCTTGGGTCCTACACTTTTCTTCAACATTCCCTCGATCAACAGCAACATAAATTTTTTGTCGTCATCCATTATTTAGCAAGAATATTATTCCCTTGAAAATTTTGGCTTCAGTTTTTGTGCTCCTTTTTGGCATCTAAATTTTTAGCAGCGTTTGTGACAGAAACTTTTTCAGTTTTGTATGCTTTTTAATCTGTATTATAATTAACTTTTCGTACCAAATATTCCGAGAACAGAGCTAAACGGATGACTTCTCTACCGGACTTTTAAAAGTGCTTCATATTTATTTGCTCTTGAAACATCATGTGCACCATTCTATTTACCTGAACCAGGTTTTATATAAACGAAAAAGTACTCCCGGTACTTTTTAAAAAACATTGGATACATGCTGACGGCAGATCTTTAAATGATTTGCCAATTTTTTTTGGATCAAGTTGGATTTTGTTGAAAATATTAATTTTAGTACGTGCATGTTGGGTAAAAATTTTTCCATCTCACACCTTAAATTAAACTTTAGTTTTTAGTGAGCACCACAGGGAGAAAACAAAAATCAAGGAAATAAATGCATTTATAGAAATTTGCGTCAGTATATATTACTTGTGTGTTATGTTTGCAAAAAAATTCTGATAATTTTGCTTAGAAGCCAGTTTTGCCCTGTCTTGGAAACACCTTTTTCAGAAACCCTATAATTGTTTGCTTATCAAACAAATCAAATTAAAATTTTATGGCTTTAGACATTGACATTGAAGCCAACGTGTAATGTTTTTCTTAAAAACAAAATAGTTCAACAACAAGTTCTTAAATTTTTCAGAGTTTTGATTGAATTATAAAAATTATGCGATAATAAAATATGATGAAGCTCTCCAAGACTGTAAAGAAAACAAACCGAAAAGTCATTAAATGTTTTATTAGAAATATTTTTCAAACATATAAAATAAAAAGTAAAAAAAGTAAGTTATTGTCATGAAATTGAAGAGATAATAACTATTTCAAAAAATTTTGAAATAAAAAAGGACTTCTTAGATTACCCTCGTTTCTTTTCATTTTTATAGAAATCTGTAAAAGATTTATTACTTTAACAATAAACAGTAAAAGTATCATAAAGAAAATGTTAAACAACTGAGAAAGCTTTATTAGGTTATGCCGAATCTTCAATACCCCAACCACAAATGCTTTATTGTTTGTACATACATACACTTACACGTACATTTACAAACGTATACAATATATAAAAGTTTTTCTTAAATATGTATAATACAAAAACACTTAATGAGTCATAAAATGGGTTATATTTTTAGCTATAACTTTTTTCCACTGAACCGATTTTGATAATTTTTGGAAAAGTAATGAAGTTTATATAACTTAATTTTATGGCAAAATTAGTTTGTTTGTTTAAAATAAAAAAAACTTCTCAATAGTATAACGAATACTCAGGACAAATTTCATTCATCCCTTTCCATTATTATGAATCTGAACGTGTCAACAACAGACAGACGGACACAGCTAAATCAATTCAGGTTTTGATTTTATGCAAGGATATTGATCTATTATGGGATTTAAGATGATTCCTTCTTAGCGTTACACATAGAATTATAAAGTTAGTATTACCTTCTTCGCCACTTGTGGTGGTGGAGGGTATACAATAAAATTTAAATGAATGAACGAATATTATAAAAGGATGAATGAATAAAGAAATAAATACATGGTTACTTTATCACGGTTGTCAATGTGTGAACTGTTTAACAGTTTGATATTCATAGTAAAGAAATTATTGTATCTCTTGCCAACTCAATGTGAATTAGTTTCACTGTCACAATCACGTTCGTAGAATGTCTAGTAAAATAAAAGAAAAGAAAAAAAATTCGTTATAAAATACATATACACACGCACACATAAAACATTTCATTTCATTTATAGCACATACAAGTTCGCATTCATTCACGAAAATGTGAAATACAGTACACACATGAGAGAACATGAATTGTTGAATTTTCTCCAAAATAACGGAAATAAAATCAATTCAACCGCAAATTAAATTTTGTTTGTTTTGCCAAAAAAATACATACACAAAATCACATACATATATTTTGCATTAAATACCATTTCTCACAATACACTTTTCACAATTCAAAAACACTCTCTTTATTTTCACCTTCCCAATTCTCTCTCTTCCCTCTACATTCATTTAATTCTCTCTTTGAAAAAAACTCTTTCAAGTGTAAAAGTGTATTTGTTGTTGAATCATTGAAATACAACTACATTTTACGAATGTTTATGTGTATGTGTGTATTTGTATGTATGTTTTTTTGTACTTGAACAACTTTTAAAGTTCTTTTATAAAATTTAAGTGTGTATGTGTGTATATGTGTATTTGTTATTGCTTTTTTATGTTTAACACATAACGAATGTTCATTTCCGTTTTGTAGAATTTTGCACTTTTGAAAAACATTTTCATCATCAACAACAACAACAACAAGAAAAACTATAGAAACAAAACAAGAATTTACAATTTACAAGGTCATAAATAATTAATGAGGAAAACAAGAAGAAGAAAGAGGATGATAGACAGAATAATCATTTAAGGTAGAATAATAATTGTAACGTTTATTTTTCTTCTTTATTATGGTTGTTTGTAAAAAAGTACACCTCAACAAAAAACCGGCAGTAAATAATGTGGTTTTAGTATTGGGAGTACAGTGAGTTAATTTAATGAAGGAAATTAACTTCAGAGATTATTGTAAATTTAATTGTAAATAATTAAAATGCTGCCAAGAGACTTCTTCCTGTACAAAATACTTTTACTTTTTTATTACTTTTTTACACATAAATTGCATTAATAAATTTTTAAAAAATATTCAATGTGCGTATACTTAATATTTTGAAATTAATTGTTTTATATAACACATACGCACATTGATTTTCCTGATTTTTGGTTTCAATTAAATTTATATAAATATTTTTATAGGATCAAAAAAAAAAATTAAACAAGTAAATGTGTAATTGTTAACACCGATTATACTTATCACAGATATAATAAATGATGAAACGACTCTTGATTTATGTTTATTATTTAAAATACTTAAACGATACTCATAAATATGAAAGCTTTACGTTATTTCGAAATGATTTCCAAATATAATCATAATATTTTACCAAAACAGCCACCTGAAACTTGTTCACCACGTTAATATGCACAGCCAGCCGTACAAATTGAGAAACGGACATTGTTAAATCGATGGCTGTTTTTATGCATAAGTATCAGCACAATACCTTAAGCGCCTATGATAGTGTTGGAGTTCCTTAAATATTTTTCAATCCTTGGAATGAAAAACAACAAGCAAGCAGGAAAAAAGGTTGGAAACTTTACGATTAGCAAAGTGCCTCACCACTACATCTTAAACAATGAAAGCGTTGTTTTGTAGGAAACAATAAATAACAACTAGGACCAACTACAATAGTCCTATCACCCTTTCTATTAAAAAAATATAAAAGAGGTTTCAAAACTGCATTTTGTTCTACAATTTTAGCGTTGGAATTGTATAAAATTCGATACTTACATTTTTTATAAAAATTTAATAAAAAAAAACTAAATGAAGAAACTATATCTGTCAATATTTTTGAACTTTTTAAACTTGATAACTCGAAAACTAAAGAGGAAAACATCATTTGCTAAGGGCTGGCACGTGGTTAAAAGTTTCTTTGTGCATTGGGCAATTGAGAAATACATTGAGGCATTCGAAAATCTATCTACAATCTACAACTGGAACAGCTAGAGCAAGCCGTATATGATGGAAATGCATTAATTATTATTATTATTATTATTATTATTATTATTATTATTATTTATGCTTCCATGCAAAATATTTGTCCAACTTCTCGTTGAACTGACAATTAGTATAGACATTAAATTGTTTCCGATAGAAAGGGTCAAATTTTGATTTAGGAAATATAATATATGATGAATTTATTGATCCCCTTTGGACTTCACTTGCAGAATGGCAAACTTTGTATACACTTTTTCATCATTAGTACAGGATATAAAAATGTTTTAAGATCATATTGGTGGGAAACAAATTTATATAAAATTACAATACAATCACTCGTTGACACCTCTTAGTATTTTCTAATAACAATTTTTATACTGTGGTTATGTAAAGTTGTAAATTTTTTAGTAAAAAACTCTGAATCATTGAGCAATATTATGAAAATTCGATTATTCGGAAGGCATTATAGGTCAAGGTGATATTAGGGAGTTCAAGAAATTTTAAATTATATTGAAAAATTTTGGAAAAAATTCTTCCCATACTCTTGGCATCATGTAACTTTTGAAAAATCGGAAATGTTGCAGAAGAAAGGAATTCATAATGAGGACTTTAATTGAGCTGATACCAGCGAACTTTGAATATAATGAATTTTCTAAATTTTCTCATATATGTGACTACTGGAACTAAAGAAGGACGAAC
Organism: Cochliomyia hominivorax; assembly: GCA_004302925.2. Taxonomy (NCBI): domain Eukaryota; kingdom Metazoa; phylum Arthropoda; class Insecta; order Diptera; family Calliphoridae; genus Cochliomyia; species Cochliomyia hominivorax. The sequence goes on from PYHX02000413.1 coordinate 31,374,535, forward strand.
GTAATAGTTGGATTGAAAAAAAAAACATTCTGGAATATTTTATAATAAAAAAACCTGGAGAAAAATATAAAGTGAATAGACAACGTTTTCGAGATTAAAAGTATACATAAAATTCTGTCCTTAGTAAATTATATTTCTCTCAAGTTTCTCTAAATTCGTTTCAGTGTATTTTCCCTCGTTGTTTACTTTAGCAAAGTATGAGTAAAACAAAAGATTAAAGAGCATTCCATTATAAGCACTTATGAAAAAGAGAATGAAAAGAGAAATATGTTATGATAAAACAATTACTTTTAAGTATTTAAGCTTTTTCTATTTACAAAAAACAATACAGAACCATAGAAATCTAAGTACTTGGCGAATACAAAGAAAGAAGGGAAGAGAAAAACCTTTACCATCAAATTAGTATTCTAAATGTTAACCTTTTTTGGGAACATTATATAAATATTATTAAATCGTTTAAGACTTTTATTATTACACCCATAAAAATAATTTAGTTAAACCTAAAAAGTAATCGATAAAATAAACACGTAAAATTAATTATGATAATGAAAACATTTTATAACCTTAAAGATATTTTATCTTTTATCAATCCTCTTCGAAGAATTTCTTACAAAAGATAGATTTTATTTCTTTCTTTTTTATTGTCTTCTTATATTTTTCATTTAATTCCATTTAATTATATGTGAAAGATATACTTACACACGTACAGACACACATGTGTTATTCTTTGGTATTTATAGGGATAATTGTAAATCTATTATTGGAAAAAGAAAGCAATTGTTTTATTATCAGCATTATCTAGAGATGATGATAATCATATTTTTTCAATGATGAACAGTGTTTTAGATATAAAATAAAATGGAAATAAATCTGTAGCTTCCGAACGTTAAGTCCGATTGTAATGAAATTTCACACAGTGATAGTAGAAGTACAGGCAATTTTAATTATTTAGTCCTTTTAAACAAATTAAATCATCCATATTCCTTATATCTGAACCGATTTTAAAGATTGCTATATGAGTGGATTTTGGTAGTAAAAAGTTCTAAAAAACATTGTCTTATAAAATTCTTTAAAGAAGTTTTCAGGTTTTTTTTTAATGAATTTTGCATTAGTTCTTAGCAAAATATAAAACATTTGAAAAAAATCGGATAAAATTTGGACTCGCAACCAAAAATTCACCAAATCGGTCAAAAAGTAAATTTTGAATTTTTGAAGTCAATTATCTTTAAAACTATAAGAGATAGATACCCATATAACAAGGTCTATATAACAGAATTATTCATTAAACTTAAAATCGTTTCATGTATAAGGAATCTGGATATTAATATTTTTTTGACCGGAAGTGACCAACTTTGGGCTGCCTGTGGACCGACCACCGTAAGATCCTCAAAGTCCAAATTCAAACCTTAAACTCGCCTGCACTTTTACTATCACTGTGTGAAAATCAGACAAGATGTTTGGAAGTTACTGGTTCATTTCCATTGAGTTTTTCAATTGAAACACTGCGTGATGTGGAAATCGTAAAAAATACATGGATATTGTGATATTAGATTGTCATTTTAATGGGTTAATTTTTTCTATTCACTGGAAGCATTATTGCCACTATATTAAATATAATTAGAAATTTTGCACTTTTTTCTCTTTTAGCTCTTGGACAAAACAAAAAAAAATGTTATGAGTTGAAAATAGTGCAGACAATCTCGTATAGAACTCTTTTTATATAAAGAGAAAATAACGAATATTTTAATAAGCATTTCTTTCTCGTTCCTCTTTTTTTGGGATAATTGGTTTACTTCCTTTAGTTAAAGGATCTTAATTATTTTTATTGTTTGTTTTGTTTTTGGGTTTGCACTTTATGATGAGAAAAAGAGAGAAATTTCTATTTTGCACTTGCTATTAATTAGCAGCTATAAAATAATTAGTTGGGGTGTTTTATAAATATAGAAGAAGAAGAAGAAGCTTATTGTTTATTAAAGACAATGAATTTCATATTATGAATATTCAAAGGTTATTACGTTTTGTGGTTGTTAATGAGTTTTAACAGATGGAGTGGATCTTTATTAAAAGGAATGTTTAAATCAATTTGACATCGTGCAGAAAAATGTTGAAAAAAAACTTGATGCTTTTCATCTTTCAATATTTTAGAATGATTTGAAACGGAAGTGGGTTAAAGCATTATTTTAGGCCCATTTTTATATGAAAAAGGAAGAAAGATTCATTTTTAAATTCAAATAAATATTAATCTATAAAAATTTCTGATCAAAATAGTTGATATATAAACAAGTTTTTGTTTGTGTTATTGATTAAGTTCTTGATAAAGTTCTTTGTTAAGTTCTTGATTTAAATTTGGTTCAGTTCTTGATTCATCTCTCTTTCAGTTCTTGTATAGTTCTTCAATTAATTCTTCATTCAGTTCTTGATTTAGATCTTAATTCAGTTCTTGATTTATTGTGTATTTATACTCAAAATGTGAATTTTTATAGAAAATGTTAATTTTGGCTGAAATCTGTATCGCGAAAAAGAAAATTTTTTGTGTAAAATGTGAATTTTTCACAAAAAAAAAGAAAAGAGAAAATATAAATTTTAGTGGATATACACTTTTAGTGGAACCGTAAATGTGAATTATAAATATATTATTTCTAACATAAATTTGGAATAAAGATTGGAATTATTCCAACTTGAGTAAATTTATTTACTTATATGCAGCTGCAGCTTTATGGGCATTTCCAGTGGCTTCCTTACGCATTATGAGTTTAGGTAGGACCAGCTTCTATCTTAAAGCGATTCAATTTCGAATTATTTAGTAATTTAAGTTGGAATTAAAAAAAATATGTACTTGTTTGGTGATCATACTAGCGTATACTTGATATCAACGAAAAATATTAAGTATACGCATTTAAGACGGGCATGTGTATTTAATATTTTATTTTATACTTAATGCATATTTTTATTTTTTGTTTACAAAAATTTTAAATCTGAAAATTTAATTTTCAAAAATTTTCTTGTACGTGAAAATCATTTTTATTAGTTGGGAGATTTTGTCCAAAAAAGTTCTCAAATGAAATAAATTTTGATAAAATGTTTATGATTTACTTTTCGAAGTCGAAAAGATTTTACATACATATCTATATACTTGTATGTATGTATGTATGTATGTTTACTAACCAAGAAAATATTTTTGAAGACTTAATATTAGGAAAAGATTTTTTCTTAAAAAGATACCAACACTTTTAACTTAAGTTTTAAAACAGAATAAATGGAACAAAACTTTGAGGCTTTTTACATATATACATATCACATATATATATACACATACACATATACACATTTACATATAGACGTATATCGTGTGTGCAAGGATTTGTGAAATTTAAATATGAGATTTCTTTTCAATGCATCTGGTTTACAGTGATGCGTTGCTAAAACAAAATTCTACGAAATTTTGCCATGTAATGTTGTGACTTAAAGAATGAATTAAGCAAATTTTTGTTATCCTGTTCTGAAGTGTATCCTTTCTCAATTAGAACATAATACATCGATCAACGGTTAGACATAAGAAAGATTAGTAATAATTTCTCAACCACAGTTTTCTAGAATGTTGGTGACCGGTTTTGCAATTGATGTTGAAATGTTGTTATAGTGGAATGCTATGTCCCCACACCAGTTCTGCATGTTTTTCGATAATTGATGATTGTTAATTAACCAATTTGTCTTCGGATCATGAAGGATCTAGAAAGGTTGGTACTGTATTTTTTGATTGCACAAATCTAAAATGTAAAATTATTTAAATTATTTATTGCACTTTAAAATTTATTATTTTTAATACAATCGATTTTTTTTGTGAAAATTTGTATTTTTATAGAAAATTTGAATTTTTGGTGAAAATTTGAATTTTTAAAGAAAGTGTGAATTTTGTAATGAAATATTGAATTTTCTAGTGAAAATTTGAAATTTGAAATTTTTAGTAAACGTGTAATTTTTAAAATTTGAATTTTTAGTGAGAATTTTTAATTATTAGTGAAAGTATCAATTTTTAGTGAAAATTTAAAATTTTAATAAAATTTGAATTTTTAGAAAAAATTCAATTTGAAAATTTTAAAATATTTGAAAATTTTAAATGTTCAGTAGAAATTTTTAATTTTCAGTGAAGTTTTTTAATTTTTAGTGAAGACTTTTAGTGAAAATGTAAAATTTTTAGTGAAATTTTTAATTTTTAATTCTTAATAATAATTTTAATCTTCAGTACAAAATTTTTAATTTTAAGAAAAATCTTGAATTTTCAGTGAAAATTTAAAGGGGTTTCTTTTTTCTGTTCGTTGCGATTTCTTATACCAACGTTACATATCCAAACCATCTATTGCGCTGCAGGGTGTACAAGCACTCTTCGGATGCATTCAATTATACAATATTTTTGTTTTGCCATCGTGAATATTCGGATTCATCGTTGATTTTGCTGTTCAGTTTTCATCACCAGTAACTTAAATGAAATATCTCAGGATTTCAATTCATATGGAACCAAATTTCACCGCTTTTAAAACTTTGTTCAGATATGCACCCTATGTATCCAATTACTTCCTTTAACAAGCTGTAGGTTAAAGAGTAAGAAGCCTTTGCAATTGGCTCAGCAAATCCCAGACTGTTCAAATTGAGAGATAACAATCATCGAAGTTTCACCAGAGACTTAAGTCTGGTAGCATGGGAACCAGAAGCTCCTGATATGGTAGGATTTATACATTTTTGTGCGGTTGTAATGATTGCTGGTGAGGTTCTTCGGCAAGTTACGAGTCAGCTGTGGTCGGATGTACCCATTTATTGCAACAAAAGTAACCAATAAGATGAGAGGAGATGGATGGATGAACTCCAATCTCTAAGCAAGAGATTATTTTATATTCAGACAATGTAAAATCCAAATTACTACTTCTGCCGTTTTTTTATCGAGTAAAAATTTTTAATTCAACAATCAATTGATATCTTTCCCGCATCTACTTTCTTGGAAATAAAGAAGTTTATTAGATTAACCCATAACACATTTTTTTCTATTTAAATTTTACCTTTCGGAACACCATATTAAAAATCTAATATTATATGAAGATTTAAGAGTTGAAATTAGCTGAATACACATTGATATTACTTTCTCCCAACTCGTAACACTGTGCCAAATTTTCCTTCAACCAGCATATTTTTGATTAAGATTCATTTGAGAAATTCTTTCGTGCATTAAAATATCCAAAATATATTTCTTTCATATTTTATAACTTTATGTTGAATAAATATTTGAAGGCAAAAAATTCTGAAATATTTCTATATAATAATATGTGATCTTATTATAATCTACAAATGAAGACGAATTTTTTTTCAAAAAAAGTTGTGCATTTGTAACAACAACACAAGCGAAAGGAAAATGGAATCCATTTTGGAAAGTAAAAAACTACTCACACACACTTAAAGCTTTTCTTTTTTTATACTATGACTAATAAATCAACTGTTTGCAAATAGACTTTTGACTTTATTTTAGTTTGGTAAGAAATGGAAAAGGAACTTTTCTTCATTCATTCTTTGTCCTTTTTTTTGTTGCTTTCAAATCTTTTATCAGTATGAGAGCATTAGAACGAGTGTCTACTTAAGTGAAACTTCTTTTCATGATGTTGAGTTACCAGAAACGAAAGAAAACTTATTCTTTAGTATATAAATTTTATGTTTTTTTGGGTGATTAAAGGGGAGGGGGGCTATGAAAGTAAAAGCATAAGAATGAATTATTATATGTTGGTAAAAATTTATATTCTTTAAATTCTTTTTTACTTGTTTGCCCTTGTAAAAGTATTATTTTTTTCAATGCCCTACAATATAGTTTGTAGGCATAGTTGTTGATTTGCAGCAGACAACTGCCTCCGGAAAATAATCAAAACTCTTAGGGATGTGGGCTAGTAAGTCCGTTAGGTCTTATTTGGTAAGTTATTTGCTATACAATGAATCACTTTAAATCAAGCTATTTAAAAAGATATTACAACACGGCAATCCCAATTCCCTCATTCCTCTCTCTCTCTTTAAATACACATACAATTTTCGGAAAGCTTGGACCTTTTTCATTTGTTTACTACTTTTAAATAATAATTTTTGATCTCCATTTAGTTATAAGAACAGATCATTTTCATCTCATAGTACAATGACAAAGTTGATCTTTAATTTCATGAAATTCTATTGAGTTCCAACTTTTATTTTTTTAACCGAAATTAAAGGTCTACAACTTACTTTCCGGTACACCAATGTTGATAAGATTAATTTTGCAACCATTTGATTAGAAGATAAGGAAACTGGCTCCTCCACCTACTTGGAGACAAAGTTGGTGGAGGTGTATATATTCAAGAATTTAACATCCGAATGTAATTTAAATATACGGGTATACATGCATGGAAAATAGATCTTCATTCGAAGGACTTTTGCAGGTATTGCCGGAATATGAAGGAACAAATAATTATGTCATTTTTCCTTCCAATGCCTTGCGTTTAGATCTTTTTGGATGCTCTTCTTCGGAAAAGGCTCACTGCAATTTCTGTCGAATTCGGCGACGTGAAATTTTTGGATTTCTTTATGGTCTCTGTAAAAGGCTAAACACATTGAACAGCCATCATTTATCCCCCTTTTCTTGCCACAGAAAATCTGGCTGCATCAAATTAGTTTATTAATTACTCAAAGAGCTATGAAATAGTCGAACTTGATGATAATCTGTGTAAATGATCAGTCAAACATCTCTGAAAAAAATCTGCGGATGAGCAGGCTGAGAAGGAAAACATTATCGTTCTTGGGAAACAAGTAATTTGCAATACATACATGGAAAAAAATAGAAACTAATAAGAAAAGTGAAGATCATTTATCCAAAAAAAGTGTGTCATCTGGTCGCTGTATACCACTCTTTCCACTCCTTAAACATTTCAAAGTCATTCAGTATGTGTTTTTTATGTCGAATATTAATTTTACTTTTTGTGGGTTTTTGCGAGACTAAGTTGTCTTTTTTTCTGTTTTTTATTTCTTTTTTTTTTTTGGAAATACGGGTTGAGGCTTTAAATCTGTGTAAATGTTAATAACAGGATGTGTCGAAATGTTTTTACACTTACATGATTTTATATACATTCCAAAGTTTTTTTTTGCCATAAATACTGCTAAAAGTATAAAAATTAAATTTCTCTACTTTAATAACCCTTTTTTCATGTTTTTATCTTTTTTTATTTAAAGAGTTTTTAATAGTTATCTGTTCGTTTTAATAAGGGTTTGTTTAAAGTAAATTTTTTAAATACTTTGGTATATTAAATGGTCTCAAAAGACTGGCTGAGACTAATAATTTCATATCAGAAGAATTTATAAAATTCTATTAAGTGGCCCTTATCGTATGTGTCCAAATATTGGATATCCACTTTTTCAGTTATATAATCAGTCCATATTCAGTTCTGGATTCAGCTCTCGGTTCTGTCCGCGATTAGGATTTAGTTTTAGTTCTTTAATCAATTCTTGATTTAATTCTAGTTCCGAATTAGTTCATTTCTAGTTCACTTTAAGTTTAGTTCTGGTTCAGTTCTTTTTCAGTTCTAATTGAGTTCTAGTTCAGTTCTAGTTTAGTTCTAGTCCAGTTCTAATTCAGTATCAGCTCAATTGTAGTTCAGTTCAAGTTTAGTTCTACTTCAGTTGTAGTCCAGTTCTAGTTCAGTTCTAGTAAACTTCTAATTCAGTTCTATTTCGATAATTTTCAAAATTCGGTTAACTGACCTTAATCGGGTATTGTGTAAAATAATTGCATTTACACTTGTCAATCTCCAAATGCATTTGATTATTAATTTATGAATCAATAACTTTCCGAAATTTTATTCAACTTCCCAAGCAAAAATATCAATTAAATGCACTAAATATTATTAACACTTTTACACTAAATTTCTTAGAAAATCACCATAATTTTATTTAACCAAAATATGAGTTTAATAATTTTAGTTTATTTCCAAATTCTAGTAAAAGACGTTCTATTTAGATATTTTTGGTTTATATTTTTTTCTTTCTCTTATACTCAACTCTACAAGTGATTAATTATATTATTTATGGACCTCAATAAATTATTAAAATATTGCAAACAAGAGCTTTTCGACAATAATTTACACTCACAAAAAGTTCTCATCTTCTGGTGAATTTAATGAAGTGAAATGAAAATAAAGTAAAATTTATTTAATGGTTTTTGGTTAAGAATCTCTTTGGCCCACAAAAAACACATCAATAAATATAAAATCAGTCAGAAACAACCAAAAAAAGAGAAAACACAAAATAAAAACAGAAACAGAGAAAAAAACCCTTAAAAACAGCAGTTAATTAGAAAATTAGAAAATCAGTTCTGCATCAATTAAATTATAAAACCCCAGTAAATGAGGTTGATTTAATAAATTCAATTATTGTTTGTAAACTTGTGCAAAAATTATTTTCTTTATTTTTATTTTCTCATTTAAATGAAAATTTTTCCTTTACAAAACAGTTGAGTATAAAAATGTCACGAATTCTTTGGGTTTTTCCATAAAGTTTTCTTTTAAAAAATAATTAATTAAAAAGTAAATGGGATTTCGGGATTTGGCTGAGATGAATATTTAAAACTTTTCGTCAGTAACTTTTTGGAGACAAGAGTGTGAACAGAAGAATGTTTTGTGGTTGTTTACATTTTAATCTAATTCTTACTGTAATTCAGTTCAGTTTTCAGTTGAGTTTTCAATTGAGCTTACAGTTGAGTTCTTATTTGTGTTTTTAGTTGAATTTAAAATTTTCTTGTTTTTTCTTGATTCAGTATTTTCCTTAATTGTAAATTAAGTTTTTTATCTTTGAATTTCTGGATTCATTTCCTGTACAGTTTTTGATTCAGTTCTTGATTCTGTTTCTGCTGCAATTCTTGATTCATTTCGTGATGCAATCCTTTTTTGTGTTTTCGATTTTGTAGTGATCAAGTTTTGTTTCAGTTATTTAATCAGTTCTTGGTTTAGCTCTTGACTCCCCATTTTTTTCAGTACTTGACTAAGCTCTATATTTAGTTCTTGATACAGTTAGTGATTCAGCTCTTGAATCAATTCTGTCCAGGATTCAGATCTAGTTTCAGTTACTCTTTATATATTTCCTGATTCAGTCCTATACTCTGTTCTGGCTTCAGTTACTGATTTTGATGCAGTTCTTAGTTCAATTCTCGATTCAATTTTTTATTCAGTTCTCGATTTTGTCCACTATTCAGTTTTAGATCAGTTCTAGTTGAGTTCGAGTTCAGTTCAAGTTCAGTTCAAGTTCAGTTCAAGTTCAGTTCAAATTCAGTTTAAGTTCAGTTCAAATTCAGTTCTAGTTCTAGTTCAGTTCGAGTTCAGTTCAGTTCAAGTTCAGTTCAAGTTCAGTTCAAGTTCAGTTCGAGTTCAGTTCAAATTCAGTTCAAGTTCAATTCAAGTTCAGTTCAAGTTCAGTTCAATTTCAGTTCAAGTTTAATTCAAGTTCAGTTCAAGTTCAGTTCAAGTTCAGTTCTCGTTCTGTTTTCGTTCAGTTCTACTTCTGTTATAAGTTTAGTTCTAGTACTGTTCTAATTCTAGTTCTTTTCAGTTCAGTTGTAGTTAAGTTCTAGTTCGGTTCTAGTTTTGCTCTAATCCAGTTCTAGTTTAGAATAGTTTTCAGTATATTGTAAAAACGTATAGATAAAATAAATTTTTTACAACTTACTTTCATATAGTGTTGTTGTTCTTACAATTTATATGATTATTAATCTCATCATCCATCTACCGGACTTTAACAAATTTTTAATTATTTCTCTGTCATAAACTCATTGAGAATTATAATTTTTGTCGGTCGTCATTATTATATAGAGAAACTTTCATTGTAAAGAACATAATTATCATAAAAGAAGAATTTTAATTATTTAATGACAAAAAAATTTTAACAAAAATTTTTGACAAACTCAGAATCAATATTAAATTTTGGTCTGCGGGGAAATTTTGTACTTTTTGAATATTTGCATTTTGTAGATAAAATTAAATATTTTATTATTTTATTTATTGTTGTCTATGAGAGTCTAAATGTTGATAATAATAAATAATTTATGTAGATTTTTCTTTGGTAAATAAGTTTTGAGGGTTTGATGGTGTTAGTTTTTGGTTAATTACGCATTTAAATATAATCGAAAATAATGAGATGAGGAGAATGTTGGAAGATTGTTTGGGATTATTTAGAAAAGATCAAACGATGTTATTTATTACAACAATTGAAATGAGTTTTAGTAATAATTTTTCTTGTATGTAAATTTTATTTATTGTAAAATTTTCTTTGGAAGTGGTTTTAGGAATTATTTTCATTATAAAAAATTTTGGTTTTTATTGGGGTAAAATTTTCCATAGACTTTTACCTTTTCAAATGTTCTTTTCCTATTTTCTAGAAAAATGTTTAAAGTATTCTATGGAACATTTCCAAAAAAGAAGATTAAATTAAATATGTTAATTTCTAAAGTTTGTTTTAATAGAAGAAAAACATCAATTAATATTTAAATGTGAACAGCTGTTGTTTTGACAACTTCGAAAAAGATCTATGAACATTTTTGCTAATTAAAAATGGTACATTTATGGGTTAAAATGTATAATTTTTATAGAATTTTTGATGTGCCATTGGAATATTAAAACAAGTAAGAATGCTATGTTCGGCAATGCCGAACCTTCAATACCCTTCACGAAAAATTCATGTGAAATAAATACGTTATGTTTTGTACATACACATTCACAAACATATATATATACATTATAGAAAAGAATTTTTTAATACAACACAGGAACATTTAATGTGAGCGTACCAACAACAGCCAGGCAGACAGACAAAACAAAACAATTCAGATTTTGATTTTATGCAAGAATATATATACATTATGGGGTCTGAGATGAGTCCTTCTTAGCGTTACATACGGAATGAAAAAGTTAATGTACTTTCTTCATAAGTTGTGTTGGTAGAGGGTCAAAGTAATCAGTTATGAGCGACAAGGTATAGATAGGGTTGCCAAATGAACAGTATGAGCAAAAGTTTTGTAATATTATATATTTTAGATATTTAAAAAATTGTCATTTTTTATGACCATTAAAAATTTATGATCTTAAATAAAATCTTAATTTAATTAAATTAATTAATTAGTCAATACTTTAGATTAGATGATATTGTAGGTTACCACTCTGAACTGCTCTTTTTATATTTTGAAGCTTTTTTTAACTCTCTATTTGAAAATATCAAAAGATTTCTACCGCCGTATTTAAGGTGCATTTCACATGTTTTTTATGTAGTATATCCTTTCGTCAATCATGTCTGCATACAATCAATAATAATTATTCCATTTTTTGGCAAATTATTAAAGAAGAAAATAAATAGTTTTTAATAACTCGATATCAACTCTGTCTATTTGAGAGGTCATTTAAGGCCCCTTTGAATGGAATATAAAGACAAGCGGAGAGACATTATTTTTTTAAGAAAAAACCAACTATGAATACTATATTGGTCTGTGATAAATCTCAAATACCCTACTCCATATACATTATGGGAACATTTTTACAAAAATTTATATATAAATATGAAGCGTTATATTTATTTAATAAGTTACATATATTGAAGACATTTTGATAATTGTCAAAATTTTGATCAGCATTAAACCTTATTTCGGAAGGGGCATTAAATATGAGTAACAATAGTTATAAAAAAATACACCAAATTGTTTATACTTTATAGGAGATTTGATGCAAATTTAAAGGTCTTATAAGGATATTGGTCATATTAGTAACATATATATCCAAATCATTTAAAAATTTCTAATAGAATTGGACTATATTTAAATGTTTTATGAGCTTTTAACTCTATTCCAAAAAAGGGGGCTTAAAATGGCAGCTGTGTTAAATAGTGACTTTGGCAAGATCCACCCTTTTGGGATTTATTATATCAAAATATAGTATTTGGCAAATTTTAAAAGCTGATCATACAGAATGCAATCTATATCACACACTGACTTTGGGATGTATTAAAATTTTGAATATTTTGCACTATAACTTTTTCCGATATTTGTTAGGTGCGATGATACTTTCTCTTATCTGTTTTCTGTTTTAATCCAATGGCGTTTAATGGAAAATTTTGGAAAAGTTTTTTTTGTATGAGGGAATTCCAAGATATCGTCTGGAACTATTTTCCTACTAAACAATTTTGCACGTTTCAAATAATAAACGGAAGGGACCAAATTTCCTTCAGTTTATGTCCGTCTGTTTCCAAAAGACGTATATAGTGAATTGGACGCAGTTATTGATTTGGTGTAGGTTTATTGGGTCAAAGATGATTCTTTCTTAGTTTCGCATGATTTGTGATGGAAGAAATTCCATTTTCTTGGAAGTTAAATCAAAACATAAACAAAATTAATCCGAACTTCAAATATCTTTTACTACTAATACATTTTATGCACATACACACTAATACACACCTACTACACATACACACTAAGCAAAGAGATGGAAAAATTCTTAAAAGAAGTTTTTCATTCAAACTTTTAAATCAAGTATTTTTAATCAAGTTACCTTTGTAAAATATGTCAGTTATTATGTTCAATAACAAACCAATGAATATATATATGTAACTTTATCGTGAAAAGGTTGTCCAAGAATTCAAAGGTCTGTCTTAAAATTGTTTTCAATGTTATTAAATAATATCGAGAGTACTTGCCCGTTTGTAGAAAACCTGGTTGAGGTAAAAGTAATAGTCAACATACGGTAGGAAAGCAGCCGGTTTTCAAAGCTAAGGCTAGTGAAGAGATATTGGCTATTTTTAAAAGAGAATTGAAGATCACAAAAAAGTGTGACAGATTCTAAACGGAGATGGACTTCCTGTTCGAGTAAAGTGACAAAAAGCACTATAAAAATGTTAATGGAAAGGTTTCCGAAAAATGTTCCAAATTTTATCACTATTTATTTTTTAAGTTATAATAAAATGTATTTATATGACTGTTCCAAAAATGTAAATTAGACTATGAATGTATATTCATAGTCATATTGTACATTCACTTAAGAATAACAAGGAATTCACAAGGAATAGTTATACTTCTATTTTGATAAAAAACCATCAACTTGAGACGTAAAAGACAAATTTGAAGCCATAGTCATGAGGGGGATTCAACTTGCTCTCAGTAATCACTGGTCAATCTATGTTAGGAAGGCATTAAAGTTAGAATGCCCTTTTATAAACATTATCACAGCTTTAATAATTTGGAGAGAAAGTTAAGTGGATTTCATTCTGTGAATATGTGGCCCTGGCAATGAAATGCAATATAATCTTTTGCAACCACATGCTAGACCCTCTATGAAAGGTATCACTGGTCAAAGTAAACGATCCACTTACATGCCTTTAGCAATTTTAACTATTGATATCGTATGATCACATTAATACTACGTCATCCAAGCTCTATTTGAAAGTTGATGAGCTTAAAACTTCCGTAGAAAAATGACTTAATTAAGCTGAAAAATTTCTTTATACTTTAATTTAATAAGACTTTTTGGTGGCACCTGAATGAAACAATCCAAGATTTGTATGTCGTGTTACACAAGTTTCCTTACTTTTATAGACAGAAAAACGCAACAGATGTTTCACGATGTGTTTGTATTCTCTACATCAAATACAATTTTTACTTTAGATATTAATTTCTATAGGCACTGGGGGAGAGAGTGAAAAACATAATGAACCATTTCTACAAAATTAAGCTAAAAACCAGAGTTTATTAAAATTTGATTCTCCCAAAATGTGTACTAAAATAAATTTGTATTAAAAAAGTTTAACAAGTAGTTTATACTCAGTTTATTTTTTTGTCTAAAAACTTAATAAAACTGCGAAAAAATATATTAACAAGGATATAGATGAAACCAAGTTTTGTATACAAAATAATTTAGAAACTAAAGTTCTTTAATTAAAGTTTACCTTGATGAGGAAACAAAAAAAAAAACTGTATTAAATTTATGTTTTTGTTTGCTTCACCCCAACAAACGAAAGTATTAAGGAGAAGCGAGAAGAAGTACAAGAAAACTATTTCCGTATTATCTGGTGGGGCATTAACAGATTTGTAGGGGATCTTTTTATTTTAAATATAATCTGTATTTGTGACAGTTCCTTTTATTATAAACCATTATGGCATTAAAAGGATATTGATTTCCTTGAATTTTATGAAACGGAAATATTAAAATAAAACTTAATGTTATACAAAAGGATAACGAAAGAAGAAATAAGCGTAATAAAAATGTTATAGTCGGGCAAGCTCGACTATATAATATCCTACATCACATTTTTGGTTGTAAATTTATTAACAGCCCACGTATAATTCCCTTTTCTGATTAATTGTAAGGACCTTATTATGATACTAACATTTATGTGAAATTTATTTGTTTGAAAAGGATTTTTCCTGGGGGTAACACCGGAGTTAGAAGAAATGCTGGACCGATTCTTGTTTAATTCCAAACATCGAATTAAGATTATATTTATCTTATTTGATTGGCTGTTTTAGCAATTCCAACGTATAAGTGAGATTTATGCCCTTCAAAGGGATATCTGGAGGGGTCCTATTAGATGTTATTGTCCAACCTTCGTCTAATTGGTTCATTATCTTAGAATACTTTAAATGATATGATAATGATAAATATCGAAATCGATTTTTACTTTTGAAATCGCTTTTATTTAGGACGATATTTATATCGGAGAAGCCTAAAATATTAGACCGAACATGGTCAATTTCAATAGGCTTCGTCTCTAAGCAAAAAAATAATATGTACCAAATTTCATAAAAATATCTAAAAAATTGTAGAGCATTCACAATGTTTGCATGGTCAGCCAGACAACAGACGGGTGGGACATCGTTGAATCGACTCTTAAAATAAAATGAGTCAAACGGTATACTTAAAGAGGGGTGTCAAACCTCTTTTTTCTATATATTATCATCTTCTTTTCTATCTATGTTTGTAACAGCATAAACGCATAATACCCCAACCACTTTCAGTGGTGTAGGGTATAAATGTAATACTTACTTTTATGTGATAGAGTGTGTTTGAGATTTCATATCAATTTATTTTGAAACTATTAGGATCCTGGATGAAATTATATTCCTGTTATGTGTTTAAAAGTTACACACCAAAATTTGCACAACATTTTCTTTTTTTTTGAGGTTATAACACTTTAATGCTTTCCAAATCGATGATTTCAACAAGAATGTTATGAATGTTGTTGTTATTTTGTGTGATTTTGGTTAAATTAAATGTAAAGAACGAAATTGACTTAATCTCTTAATTTTTTGGACCCTTGTCAGAAAATGTTACAAAACACAAATCCCAGCATTAATTGAGATAAAAGGGGAAGATGGAGTTTAATAGTGGAAAACTTTTGACCATTAGAATATATTTGAGATTATTGTAAAAAAGATATCTATTTTTTGGGGTTTAAATTTATATGCATACACACATACACACTTTTTGCACTTTAAGTTTTTCACATTTTTGCTATAAAATTACAAATTTAAATTTTATTTAAAAAAAGTCACTTTAATTATGTTTTTTCCTTTTCAGCCAAAACTTCTTTTTTCACAATAAAACTCTTTTTTCTAAATTATTAAAAAAAATATTTTAATCATAATTTTATGCCTCATTTAATTTTAATCATTTTTCCTTTTCAACATAATTACTTGCAGATTATTTTAGTTTCTTTTAGCAAAAACTAACGCACACACAATTTTCATTATTTTCCAAATTTTCTATTCATATACCCGCTAAATACATTTATAGACGTTTAAACGCTACTGTTTATAGAAATTCACTGGCAACACACACAAAAAAATGGTGAAAATAATCCAAACGAACGAAAGTGAAATGAAAACACAAAATGTGAGTAAAAAAAGAAAGAAAATGTTTTATATTTTACAGAGCTCTGCCTGGATCTGTGTGTATTGTAAAGATAAAAGCAGAAAAACAATAAAAAAAGTGTTTACATGAAAGTGAAATGATGATAACAGTTTTATATCAATTTTTCTTATTTTCGTATTTTTATCGTATGACAGTAGGTATCATAAATATGTATACTTAAGCAGTAAAACATGCAACAGTTATTTTAAGTAACCGGGGGCTGAGAGTAACGTTTAGCACCTAATCTATGGTAATAAATACTCAGTTAACAAAAAAAGAGCAAAAAGGATATGATTCTGTTAAGTTTAACATAGAATCCACATTTTATATACGCTTTGGAAGAAATATGAGAATGTCTGGGAAGTATTAAATGTTATGCTTAAAATTGTTAAGCAGAGACTTGAAAATAAAGTAGGGTAGATCTTGATAATTAAAAATTTTATGTTAAGTTAAATCGAATCTGAAATACTCTTCACCAGAAAATATTCTAACATAATTGTAGTAATTAACGAATTTACCGGTAAATATCAATTGAAGTGATGTCCGTTATACTCTGTGAAATCTGTGATAAAAATAAGTGTTTTGTCCTTTAGTTTCAGAAACATTCAAGGCAAAATTAATAATTATTTCGTTTTTACTTTTTTATCAACTGGCTAAAAAAAGCTTGTAAAATTTTCAAAAATTAATTATAATTCTCATTCAGTTAATAATCATTTCTGAATAAGTATTCAAAGAGAGATTTATCTTACAAAAGGGAAGCAATCCTTAAGAGTAACGAGAAACTAAATCTTTCTTTCAAATTTTTCAAAATCAATTCTCAAAAAACAGCAAAAAGAAGTCGTCTCAAATTAATACGAAAATACATAAATTGGGCAGAGGATCAGAAAAAAGAAATTTTTTCTGACGAAAAAGAAAACTAGTTCAACGATTTTGACTCATGCTCATATTATTGGAACGATTTAGGATCAAATCCTATTGATTAAATCTAAAAATTTGTTTTGTTCCAACAGACATAAATATCACAATTTATAAGGAATTGCTGGAAGATGCTCTCCTCTTTTTTGTGGATCGAAAAATGGATGAAGATTGCAAATTGCATATAATGCTGCAGTACATATTTTAAAGTAATATAATTGATGGTTAAATGAACATATCATACCACCGATGGAGAAATTGGTGGGATACATGGCCCATAAAATTTATGCAAGTAGTGCCCAAAACGAAAAATATAATGATTTTATCAGAAGTAAATCTAAAAATAAAAAAATATGGGAGGAATATGTTTACGATATTTTTAAAAAATTTGTGGTTTCTAAAGATCATTCACCCATTACCAGTAATTTTATAACAATATATAAACTAAAGAGCGTTTACATGAAACCGACATTATTATGTGAGAGTTAAACGCTTAAATTAAGTTAAACAATAAAATTAAATACAAATAAGCTTTTGGTTAAAATTTTTTTTAATTAAGTCTTCGTTTAATTTAATACAAAATTATTTCCGTTAAATGTTTTCTTGTTTAAATATTATGATAAATAAAAAGGAATTATATGTGTTTATAGAAATATGCAACTATGTTAGGTAATGTTTAGTAATAAAGAATACGATCAAATTGATTTTTATATATAAACGTGTTCTAAGTTTATAAATACGTATGAGTTATATTAATCAGATATATTAAGTATACGCACAAATATAAACTTTTGTTTAATAAACGAACTTTAATAAATTTTGAAAATAAAAGAAAATGTGACTGTAATTCACTTATTTTGAAAAAGAATCTGTTCTTAGAATTCGAAATATCATATGGTGCTTTGTAGTTTTTCGGACTCCTTTCTATACTAATTTTTGACACACTTTTACAATTAACAGTATAAATATACACTCAGATCATGTTAATTATTATGACATTAACTTTTAACTTTTTAAATTATTTTCGTATATTAAAAAATTTAGTTGTCTTACCAATAGTGCAAGAGTCTATATTGTAGAAATAATATAATTTTATTATAATTTATACGTTCCTATGTTCCTTGTTAATGGTTTGTGATATGAGACTACACATATAAAAGAAAATTGTTTTTTTTTTTTTTTTGTTAATTTGCTAATTTTTCCGAATACATTTCTCCATCCAATGATATGCAATCGGAATTGTATTTTTTTATAACTGATAGTATCTATCACCAAAAAACAAAGTTCATTCCATTTAGATTTTTCTTATTTTTGTATTTAAAATGAATCACTGCGAGGCGGATAAGTTATATGACATTACGAATATAAAGTATTCATCTCGTTTACTCAAAATATATTTTTTCGATTTATTGAAGGCTTTTTTATCATTTAATTAATAAATACATGAACAATTTTTAAAAGAAGTGTATATTATTAGAAATTCTAAATTCTATTTCTTATGCAATGTCTAAATTGAAATAACACAGATAAGAAAATGGTAGCAAAACATAATATTTTAAATTCACATAAAAATATATTATTAATATTATGAAAAGAATATATAATAAAAAAATACTAAAAATATACAAACATACGTTTCATATGTACACTGAACCAAAACAGGCTGTTAATATAAAGAAAAAGGGTGTAGGTAAAATATCAGCAAAAGAAACTTTTATTCATCATTATGAAAATTTTCGACTACTTGAATATTTTAAATAAAATGAGGTTAATTTGAATAAATATTATTCAATTTGAGTAATATATTATTCAAATTAAAAAAAAAATAAATTCTTTATATTGATAAATATTATTCAACTTAAATACAATATGAGGAAAGAATTACATTAAATTCCTGTAATATATCAATACATAAACTATTAAGGACCAAGGGAAGGAATACTCCCCATGCAAAGTAAATATTGATTATAGAATATCTGAAGAACTCTATAGCTGTAATTTTTAAAATTGTCCCAAACAGAAAATCAAGGAACTGTTTGACTTGATAAAATGTAAGGCGAATGGGATCAGGTGAGAAATTGCCCTCATACAAAGCAAATATTGATTATTAAATGTCTAGATAGATTCACTACAGCAAGAATTTAGTCCCAATTACATTTATCATTATATGTCGATTTGTAATTTGTTAAATTTCTTTCGAGATCTAGAACTGAGGAGATCATTTGTGCAGAAAAGAAAACGTAATAGACAACTGAAAACAGTGCAATGTCAATAGGACGGTTGTGAGCTGACTGACTTTTATTTCTAATGAAAAAGTTACTTACATGATTGTTGATCAGCTGATTTGCATTCTCATGGATTTATGCAAAATATTCCTTTAATTTTAATCAAATTAATTAGAATGTTTTATAAAATATTTTCCTCCTGTATTTAAATCTTTATTCAGTTTACATTTTCTTAAAATGATGAAAAGGTTATTCAAATTCACTTCATTTTGGTTTAGTTAAGTTTAGTAATTAAATAAATTTGTCTGTTGTTTTACTTACGATGCGTTACTGCCGTTTTCACTATATATCTGTTGATATAAAATATTTTCCAATTTTTAATTAATTTAAAATTTTTTACTAAAAATATTTTTGAAAAGCTGTTAATTTAACACTTTTTTTGTTAAAGTTCTATGAAATTTTTTCCTTATTATAACCCACGACATTTGGTTCAGTGTAGTATGAAACAAATTCAAATTTAAATTCACTTGTAATCTAACGATAAATAAGAGCGGCAGTTACATTACATCTTTTCTATTCTTCTGACTTCTTGAAAAGGAAATTGAATGGAAATTGTGGCAAAAGTCATAATTTACCACATTTTGTTTTTATCAGTATTCTGAAACAACACAAAGAGATGAAGATGAATGTTTTGAAAAAACCGGCAAAAATATAAATTCTTTATTACTTTTTCGGTAGATTTAATCAATTAAAAGAAAACCAAGTCAACGACTGGTTTCTCTTTTCAAAATGTGGTTTCTATTTTCAAAGAGCATGAGCAAAAAAATACTCTTAGTTTAATGAAAAATACTCTTTTATCTTATTTTAATACTCTTTTGTTATGATTTTTCTTTTATTTGTTTCTCTATAAAAACAGCTGATTTATGTGTTGCACAAATTTTACTGTTGCTTTTTTTGGTTTTTGTTTTGGTCGGAATATTTGTTGATTTATTGTTTTTTCTGCTTTATTTATATTCTTTTATTTCGCTGACGGTTTTGAATTTGTTGGTATTTGTATGTTTGAGTGCCAAGTTCATTATTACTTTAATTTGCAATGGGGAATATTTCAGATAAGGGATGAAAATAGAGATGGCACAGAACATTTTTAAGAGTTAAGGTACCTTTTGAGAAAGGTACTTTTCAGGAAAGTACTTTTTGAAGTAATAAAGCAGTTAACATTGAAATAGAAATTTGTAATAAAATAAGGATGATAATTCTAATTTGTGAAAAATTAAAAAAAATATTTGTATTATGAGAAGATTTAAAACTTTACAAAAGAAGTAGGAATGGAATTATATAACAACACTTATTTCACTTAGTTTTTCTAGTAACAATTCTTATTTATTTATATTATTACTTATTTCGTACTTCATTTTGAACTTCAAAAAGAAGCTTAGAAAGCTCAAAAGTAAATTATGTAGTTTTTCCTTTTAGCTACAGAACATTACTCGTGAGTCATTGAAGTTCTAAATGATGAAATTTGCATGTCTGTCCAACCGTTTGTCTATCTCTTGTTCGCTGCGCTGTTTAAACAAGTTAGATCATTGTTGAAATTAATGCCCTGGTTAAAGTCCAGGCAAAAAATTGTGCCACATCTGCAAGCTGAGTTTGGACTAAGAGGAGAAGGATTGGCTGGGCAGTTCAACAAATGATCGCGACGACCCCAAAATGTGTTAAAAATGGCACGGTCAATACAAAACCTATTGCTCTCTCCAAAACTAAGTCATGCTAGTACTATTTTTGAAGTCTACGCAGATTATGTTCAATGTTTGCGATGTCACTTTGCTCGAACATGATGTAAATATCCGTTCAGAATCTGAAACACTTTTGAACACCCTTTTTCCGATCTTCAAATCTCTTTTAACAAAACCGAAATATCATTCCACTGGCCTAAGCTACGGGAAGCTTAGAGGATTTGCCTTTCTTGATACAAATGTCATATTATTGTTCTTGTACAACTTAAGGGCTTGTCTACTATAGTGACGGGAAGCCTTGACAGGCCAAAAATAAGTGGACAAATTATGAAATCTTATGTTATGAGTGGAAGCAGCCGTTTTTGTTAACATTTCTTAAAATAAACTTCGGTATTAATAGAGCCCATTATAACAAATAATTGACTTCTTTTGCTGCAACTGCATATTGCTTGGCATATCAAAAACTTTTTGGGAAATTTTGACTGCTTTTGGGTTCAAAATTTTTCTTTAACATTCATTCGAACTTCAGTAACATAAAATGTTTAACCAGAAAGTTGAAATAAATCTACCAAAATATAACTTATGTCTTCCAAGATTATTTTTAAAAAAACTTGACTTCAATTTTTGAGCTGTTTTTGGCCCTAACATTTTTGGCAGCGTTCTTGTCAGTAACATTTTTAGTCTTATAGGTATAAAACCCACATGAGGTTTAACTTTTCGCACCTAATAATTCGAGTTTTGATCTAACCGAGCAGCTTTCCTACCAAATGTGTGAGGAGCTCTTTTGAAATGCTTTCTATATTTTTGATTTAAGAAACACGATGTGGACCATTCCTCCTGCCTGAACTAGGTTTTCTATCAATGGGCAAGTTCTTTCGGTATTGTCTAAAAACATTGGAACGGCAGACCTTTGAATGTTTGGCCAACTTTTTGTAGGACAAAAGTTGGGTTCTTTTTTCTGAACACTTCACTTCTTAAGTTTCTTAAAATTAAAAACAACCGTACTTTCTTTCCCTAATTCCTTTGTTCCACTCTTTAGTACTTCTCTGTTTCAAAAAAGTACAATTAGTGGTATTAATTTCACATTTCTATCTTTAGTTTGTTTTTACGCATCTACTCATATTTATATTAACAAATGAACACACACACATATATGAGATCGTGTCTAACTGTATTTCTCAAGTGTTGTTTTTATTACTTTTTCGTAGTTCTAGGAAATTGTAAATTTCCATATGTGTGCGTGTGAATTATTTTTAGTTTATTTCTTTTCTTTTTTTCGCATGTTTTTGTTTTCATATTTACACATCTATAAAAATGTTTCTATACATTTATTAAAAAAATGTATAAATGTATTTGTGTTGAAATATTTTCAAGGTTGTCCTGTAGTTTTTTTTAATTATTTAAATGCTCCTTTAGGTAATGATTTTCTTAAAAAAAGTAAAAATAACTAAAAAAATGAAACTTTTTACATATGCATATGTATATGTATACTAAATATGTGTAAATGTATGTACTTATGACAAGTAAAATTTTTATATAAATATATACTCAGTCATTATTTATCCTTAAGTGGCCCAAATAACCTTCTGTTATGTCATGGTTGTAACAAGTCATGATTGTTGTTGACTGCATGACTTCTTTTATTTATATAGTTTTTTTTTGTTTTTGTTTTTTCCTGCAGTCATATGCAACATTTGTTGACCCGCACTTAAAAGTTCTTATAAGGATTTTTTTCTTGTTTATCGCAGGACATGCAATTATTGTGTAAAAGTTTTGTAAAAATTTGTAAAAATTGTAAATGTTGACTCTTTTTATTTAAAATGTTAAGGTGATGAATAAATGAGAGTTCTAGATATGGACATCTAATTGATATTAGCAGGTAAAATTGAAAGTTTGTTGGAGAAGTGTCCATGTATAATATATAAGAATGCTATATTTGGCATTATCTTCCACTGCATGTAAATGCATATGTATGAAGTGTCAACTGTTTTGTATATAAAACATGCATTAAGTGTCAGAAAATGTTAAAAATTGTGGCTGTAACTTTTTTTATTCACCCAATTTAATAATTCCCTGAACAGTAATGAGGTGCATTTTTATTGAATTAATATTAATGTAACCGTATAGTAGTATATTCATCAAACAGACGATATATACTCTATGGGTCCTGGTGTTATAGACAAAATGACAAATTTAATATACATCCTATCAACTCTTGTAGTGGTATAGGGTATAAAAGGAAGCTTTCGTTGTTGCTTGTTTGCTTCTATTTGTGTTCAAAATGTGACACATATTTATTGTTTAATGAGTTTGTAATTACAAAACGTATTTAGGTTTTATAAGGAATGAGTCAGATAAAACATAAAATGCACATTGGATCCAAATCAATTTGTTTGGAAATTATTCTGTTATTTTTAACCGTTAGATATATCAATTTCTTCAGAGGGTTAGAAATGTAATATTTTCATTTTGATTTTAGAGGACCTTCAAACATTCCATTATGAATTAATAAACAAGAAATTTTGGATTTTTAGAAGTATTTCATAACTTTAAAAACGCTATAATTTAAAGATGGCAATTTAAAAAAAAAAAATCATTGGAATATCATTAACTCATAATCATTGGTTCATATTACTATAGAGGCACATAATTTCTTTTCAAAGAATTGGCAAAAATTAAACAAGAAATTATTTACTGGAAAAATAATATTTTTTCAATAATCAAGGACTTCATTGAAAATATTTTTAACTGAAAATTTTATTTATTTTCATTATATTTTTAAACTTTATTTTAGAGTTTAATTGTAATTTTGAAAGCCACTATCGTAAAATTGCAGAGTTATGAGTCTCTATACCATTATTAATAATGGGTAGATGATCTTTTGTTGTGGATAACCTCAAAAATATTATCTGGTATTGATTCCACTAATTACATAAGCAGATCGGAATTAAATTCTTCCAAAAATTTTTTTTATTTTTAATTTTAGGTCTCTGTTAATGCCAAAAGTCTAAATGCTAAAGTCATTTATGATTTTGTTTCGGGTTTTATTTGCATATACTTTTCTTGAATCTGCAGTATTATCTTGTTGAAATATAAAATTTTCATCCATTTTTTCGCGCCAGTAACATGAGTATAAATCGGGAATTCTTTCTTTCACTCTTTTGCCCATCTTATCTATATTATTGCGATTATTAAACGATTTTTCTTTATGTTATTTTTTGAGCATTTCTTACACTTTGGCTTCAGCTCTAACCGTGGGAAATTTCATTAGGATACCCCTAACGTTTTAAAATGTTACTGAATTCTTTAAAAAGTCGATTTTGAAACACTGTACGTATAAGTAATATTATCACTAATACGGAACGTTTCTCTTAAAGGAGTAATTTAAAATAAAAAATTTTAAGGCACAAATAATGTGGTTAAACATAATGAATTAAATTTTATAAAACTAAAGTGAAAGTGGTTTTCATCGGCCAAATATTATTTTTTGTTAACATTGATTTTACTATATTTTTTAATGTTTTAAAGAGTAAACGAGGGTACATTGACTTTGTCATTCCGTGTGTAATGTCAAGAAGGATTCATCTTAGATCCCTTAAAGTATTAAAATTCTTGCATCGAAGCAAAATCTGAGTCGATTTAGCCAGATTTGTTGGTTCATTTGCAAAAAGTTATAGACAAATATGTGAGACATCCTCAAAATTTCGAAAAAAACTCGTTTTTAATTTTTTACTTTAACTGGATTTAAGCTCAGTTTTAGCTATAACTTCATCATCGCCCAAAAAATCTTCAAAATCGTATCAATATGAAAAAAAATATAAACTAAAATATGGAAAATTTTGATACACCTCAAAATCTGTGTATCGCAATTTAAAAAAAATCTTTATTTTTCATATGCATTTACTTTGATACAAAAATGAGACCATTATTTGACCTAACTCTCATATGAGCGTCTTCTCAATATGGTTTTAAGTTTTAAAACCGTAATGATGATGTGATGTGACCGACATTAGTTCTTATTTTGCTATAGCTCCCATATAAATAAATAAATAAAAATTCTATTGAAATTCGGCACAATTATTTTAATTTGAGCTTATAAACCCCTACAATTTTGGTGATAGAGGGTAGAAAGTGAATTTTTTGAATTAACGTATTTCATGACAATTTTTTCCCCATTTCAACAATTTTTTCCCTTAATGCCAGCATTTCTTTAATACCTCCTTTATACATTTCAATATCTTGAAGACAAAACCCTTAAAAAATTTATTGACACTTTTAAGACAAAGTTTCGTCCATGGCGTTGAACCTTTAAAAAAACATTTAATCATTTTATTTATAGTCTTTTATATTGTTATTATTATTATTTAGTAGCTTTTAGCTTTAAATGCAATAAAACCCAAAAAACGCCAAATGACAATAAAATTCACATTAAAACCATAAATAATATTTAAGTACTTTAATAATATCAATTCTTTTGTTTTTCACCACAAATCCCCCTCAAAAACAAGATATTAAAACAAAATAAACCCAAACTAAATAATAAAACCAGACATTTTCTATTTAGCGATTATTAGCGATTTTATCATTAAATCTCTAATAATTACAAAACAATACAAAACAAATAAAAATGTTAAAATAGATCAAACCCGACTATGTAATATCCTGCACCATATTATTGACAGTATATGTCTGCTATAATTATGAACGAACCTCGTATAATTTACTTTCCTTATTTATGCTTATGTATGCAATAGATTATTGCCTTATTAACATTAATTTAAAATTTCTTCGTTTTGAAGGGAATTTTTTCTGGAAGTTTTTTTCAAGAAACCATTATAGACGGTGAAGGGTATAAAAAATAAAAACTTTAAAGTCGATCAAGCCCGACTATGTAATACCCTACCCTGTATTGTTGGTTGTAAATGACTGTTAATAAAATTTGTTTTATACATTTTAAAAGGACTTTTTCTGAAGTATTATGTGAGAGTTAGAAAAAATTATGGGCCGACCATCGTATAATTTCGCACAGTGGTTTTATATTTATCTTTATTTAATTAAATATTTTTACAATTCTTATATATTGCGATTTATAAGTTTCAATGTAGCTGTATTGGATCCAAGAGTAATAATGGACCGATCTTTGTATAAATTATCTTAAAATATTAAGATTTATTTCAGCAAAATTTGGATAAATCTGTTCCATATTTAGGAACTTTGTGAACTAAAATCCCCATTCCGAGAGCGAGGACATTTGTATGGGGCCTTTATAAAATAATGGATCGTTCATAACCAATTTTAGTAGGCATCGTCCTCGGGCCAAAATAATAGTACGTGTGAAATTTACAAACTGCGACCTGTGTTTTGTGTCCAAGCTTACATGGACAGCCAGCCAGCCGGATGGACGGGCGGAAGTGATTCTAAGTCGAACGATTTACTTAAAATTGGTGATAGGATTATTTTGTTTGCCCGTTACAAACATCTACACAAACGCATTCTACGGTGATGTAGGGTATTAATATACATATATTTATGCATAAAACCATGTGTAGATAATGAAAATGCAATGCAAATTTTAAAGTGCAAATTTGCAATTGCAAATGTTAAACAAATGGAATAGAAATCCCCCTCAAAAACAAGATATTAAAACAAAATAAACCCAAACTAAATAATAAAACCAGACATTTTCTATTTAGCGATTATTTAGCGATTTTATCATTAAATCTCTAATAATTACAAAAACAATACAAAAACAAATAAAAATGTTAAAATAGATCAAACCCGACTATGTAATATCCTGCACCATATTATTGACAGTATATGTCTGCTATAATTATGAACGAACCTCGTATAATTTACTTTCCTTATTTATGCTTATGTATGCAATAGATTATTGCCTTATTAACATTAATTTAAAATTTCTTCGTTTTGAAGGGAATTTTTTCTGGAAGTTTTTTTCAAGAAACCATTATAGACGGTGAAGGGTATAAAAAATAAAAACTTTAAAGTCGATCAAGCCCGACTATGTAATACCCTACCCTGTATTGTTGGTTGTAAATGACTGTTAATAAAATTTGTTTTATACATTTTAAAAGGACTTTTTCTGAAGTATTATGTGAGAGTTAGAAAAAATTATGGGCCGACCATCGTATAATTTCGCACAGTGGTTTTATATTTATCTTTATTTAATTAAATATTTTTACAATTCTTATATATTGCGATTTATAAGTTTCAATGTAGCTGTATTGGATCCAAGAGTAATAATGGACCGATCTTTGTATAAATTATCTTAAAATATTAAGATTTATTTCAGCAAAATTTGGATAAATCTGTTCCATATTTAGGAACTTTGTGAACTAAAATCCCCATTCCGAGAGCGAGGACATTTGTATGGGGCCTTTATAAAATAATGGATCGTTCATAACCAATTTTAGTAGGCATCGTCCTCGGCCAAAATAATAGTACGTGTGAAATTTACAAACTGC
The DNA here is from genome assembly GCA_004302925.2 of Cochliomyia hominivorax. Lineage (NCBI taxonomy): Eukaryota > Metazoa > Arthropoda > Insecta > Diptera > Calliphoridae > Cochliomyia > Cochliomyia hominivorax. Next base: position 31,401,822 of record PYHX02000413.1, read on the forward strand.
GACCTGTGTTTTGTGTCCAAGCTTACATGGACAGCCAGCCAGCCGGATGGACGGGCGGAAGTGATTCTAAGTCGAACGATTTACTTAAAATTGGTGATAGGATTATTTTGTTTGCCCGTTACAAACATCTACACAAACGCATTCTACGGTGATGTAGGGTATTAATATACATATATTTATGCATAAAACCATGTGTAGATAATGAAAATGCAATGCAAATTTTAAAGTGCAAATTTGCAATTGCAAATGTTAAACAAATGGAATAGAAAATGAGTGAGTGAAAGATTGTAGGAGTGAATGAATGAAAATTATTATAAATTTATTAAAATTTCTAATTAAAACAACAATGAGAAAGAATGAAATTTTCAATTTCAGAGTTTCAATTTATTTTTAAATATTGAATATTCAAATAATAATGAAATATGAATTAAAGTTTAATTAATTCAACAGAAACAAATGGTTGGGCGAAAAATTGAATAAAATTTTATATGCGACCAGGTTTAAATGATAAATTACTACAGAATATTTAATTCTTTAATCATTGAATGGCGGTCAAGAAATGTCTATTTGAGGGAGTAAATGATTTTTTTTTGGAGATCGACGTTATTTGATTTTTACTTATAGCGATGGGTTTGAGTGTTGCTGTCAAAAATATTTCGAATTAACAAGTCCTGCTATTTGTTTTGGTATTTTCCATTCATTCCATTTTGGAATGATAACCTTCAATAGGAAGTCTCAACTAAGAGCAACAATGCCAAGCTCTCCAAAGTGATTGGTTCTGAAGTAAATTTCACGCTAAATTTGAAAAATATTTAGAAAATGTTTATTCAATACTTGTGAATGAAGTTTAACCTCCAAAATATAAAGTTATATGGTATTAAGATTAGTTAAACTCCATTATATAGAAAAGTCAGATGAAGCATTTCTAAAGTGTACAAGACAGAACATGTGCTTCCTAATGTACCCACTCAAATTGAGTGGGTACATTACCATCCTGGTATTTAAATTGTCAAAAGCATTTTCAGTAATGCTACATTTTCCAGTAGACACTGAAATTCTTATTGTGATAAGATAAATAGTGAATATTTGATGGATAATGAGTAGGTCTTGTAGAGCAAACCCGAAGATCTTGTAAATCTCCTAAATCATTTATTTTATTCTTTAAACAAACATAAGTGCAGAAGCGGTATTATGACCTTTAAAGTTCCAGCTGGAAAAAACCCTTATTAGAAACTTGTAAATACTTTGTAGACTCCTTATTTAAATCTAGAAGCATCTAGAAGCGAAATATAAAAATTTTGAAAAAATGCCACACAAAAATCTGTGGACAAATTTTATTATCTCATATATATGAGAAGTGAAAGGTTCTACAGAAATGCGAAAAGATAAGAATACAATGCTTAGTGCTACACTCCGATATCAGCTGGGCATATATTTTTGAAAATTGCGGGATTTCTTTAAAGATTTTTTTTGAAATTAGCACATAATTTTCTTTATATTTATGTGATGTGACCACCACAACCTATGTATATATCCCAAATGGAGATTAAAAAATAAAAATTCCAATGCATTAAACTACACTTGTTGATATAGATTTAACCCTGTAAAAATGCTGAGTATATATCCCAGTTATCTCATGCATGTAATTACATTACAATTACATTTTGTTTAAATTCTTAAATTCTTCCTTTTTATGTATTTTGCCCGTATAAAAAACTTTATTTATTATTTCATAAAATATAAAAAGTCCCAAAGTAAAGTTTTATAACTTTAAGAATGTTCATATTTTATATTTGCATACACATACATATGTATATTTACATATCATTCTGTAATTTTCGAAATTCTTCATCATCTTTTCCCCGTTAACATTTTAATAAATCAACTGCAATTCAAACATGGAAACAAGTAAGAATGCTTTATTCAGCTATACCGAATCTTTAGTACCCTCCGAAATAAATATGTGTAAGTTTCTTACATACACACTTACACATAGACTCACAGACATATGGAATATATACAGAACATCTAGTGAATGAAAAAAAATATATTTTTTACTATAACTTGTTTTTTTCATGAACCGATTTCGAAAATTTTTGGAATGATAATGAAGTACATATAATTTTATATTATACACTCAGACCAAATTTCATTAAGCTCTACTAATTATTGTGGACGTGAGCGGCCCAACAACAGACAGACGGACATAGCTAATCCCAGATTTGATTAATACAAAAATATTTATACATTATGGGCTCTAAGATGATTCCTTCTTAGCGTTGCACACAATATGTCAAAGTTAATATACCATTTGTGATGGAAATGACAACAACATTTAAACAACTCTTTTGTCTGTCACAAACAAATGTTTATGAGTTGAATGATAAGACGTCTCAAATTTTTGTATCTTTTTTTAATAAATTTCACCAAAACTAAGAAAAATATAAGTAAATATATGTAAATATTCTTAAACCTCCATTTGTAGCAACACACATGTATACCTCACACAGATATATGCACATTGAAGACAAACTCATGTCTTAATTCTTGAAAATTCCATCACCCTGTAAAATGTGTATCCTTGCCAACAGCTGTGTAAATAATGTACTCATTGTATGTAAATCATTACAAAAGTAACGTTTTTTCTTGTTGTTGTTTTGCTTTGTTTTTTGGTTACAAAAGCAAAATTTTACGCATTGTCCCCAAGTGTTGGAAAAGAGACAAACACACAAAAAATAAAATGAAGCCGAGAGAATTTATGCCAGTAAAGATAATCTTTGAGGCCCCAAAGGCTTAAAATGTTAAGGAAACATAATGCTGATACAATTTAATTTTAAGTTTTACCAAAATAATAAATTTCATTTTCATGTAATTATCTCAGTTTAAGCTCAAGTAATGAAGAAATTTTACATTTACAGGAAATGAGCTTATGAGGAAGTCAAGAGAAGCTTGTAAATTTTATAGAAAGACAGTTTAATTAAAACTGAATTCTATTGATTAATAGAAAATGCTAAAGGTAAATTATAAATAAAGGAAATAAATAGATTGTTATTTAGAAGTAATAGAAAACTAAAGGTTAATACACTGAACTGAAATTGTCGTAGTTAGTATTAATGAAAAAATTTTGTAGAGCTTTTATGAACCAAAAGATGTTAAATAAACAGATTTTTATTTTAATTAACGTAATTTTTCTTCAAATTGAAGAATTTTATTTAAATATATTAAAAAATGATTGAGGATTTGTTAAGTAAAAGATATTAAATTGAATAAAATTTCGTTAAAAATTAATTAAAAATATGTTATATCAAGAGATATTTAGTGAAGATGACAGTAGCGCATCGTAAGTAAAAGAACATAAAAATTTATTCAATTCTACGTAATAAAATGAAGTTAATTTGAATAAAATTTTTGTTAATTTAATTACTTTTTTCAAAAAATATAATTTATATTTTTATCATATTAAATGAATATTTGTTGGAATATTCTAATTAAAATTTTTGAAATTAAAGGAATATTTTGCATAAATCCATGAAAATTTTAATCAGCTGATCAACAATCATGCAAGTAACTTTTCATCAGAAATACAAACGGTTTCACCACCGTCCTCTTGACATTGCACTATTGTTAGTCCCTACTACGTTTTCTAAACTATTTATGTATTATCTGGCTTTTACTCGGTGCGCTTTGCTGCAAAAAAAAAAAAAAAGAAATTTTACAAATCACAAATCGACGTGTATTTAAAAGTGTAATTGGAATCTAATTCTCGCTGTAGTATATCTATTGATATTATATAATCAATATTTGCTTTGTATGGGTGTTATTTCTTTCCTGATCTTTTCTGTTTTACAATTTGTCCAATTCCTTGAGGAAGTCATTGGGTCCCATTTTAAAAGTTATCGCTGCTACAGTATTTTAGATATAATATACTCAATATTTGCTTTTTATGGAGAGTGCTCCTTCCCTTGGTCCTATCGGAATTTCTCATGGAATATTTTATGTATTAATTTGTTACAACAATTTTATATAATTATTTCCTCAATTCTACTAAAATATCGTAAATTTATCTACAATGATATTTATATTGAATAATTTTCATCAATAGAATTAATTTTTGTCAATTTGAATAATATATTGTTTGAATTAAACAAAATTTGTTTAAATTAACCGTATTTTTATTAACGAATTTAAATAGTCATATTGACAATTTTTCGTTAATTTGAACCGAATTTTTATTCGTAATATTTACTATCTTTTTTGGTTCAGTGTAGGAAGATTTATAAAATAACACTTCCTGTCTGTTAGGGACGATTAATGCAAAATTTAACATAAGACATAGAAGGGGAGTGTGCATGGAAATTTTCACTTTTGTTACATATTTCGGAAAAATTAAGTCCATGGAAAATAAAAAATAAACTTCTGAAATTAATGCATTTTTATCCATTTTATCAAGTTTTTATACTTTCCACCAACACAAGTTATGAAGAGAGTATATTAAATTTTACATTCTGTCATGAAGGGAACATCTCATAAAGTAAATTGATATAATTGAAACAAATTAAAGTTTGAGTCGATTTAGCTATGTCCGTCCGATAGTTTTTCTGTTGTTAACGCCCTCACACTCTAAGTTCAATTAAGTTTGAATTGATTTTTATTGTCCTCAGATTTCCTTTTTAAAACTTGATTCATTAGAAAAAATATATGCATCTGAAATAACGTCAAAAATATTTTTTAAATTTTCAACTTTGATATAATTCGATTTGGACCATATTAAAACAATAAGATACAGTTATATTAATTTCATTGTATACCAAATGTCATTGCAATCGGATAAGTAGAATAAAAGTTAAAGGATGAAATACGGAAATATCGGATACACTCCAAAATCTGTATGTCACGTAGGTCGCAATTTTAAATATAGTTTTGTGAAATTTGTCACATACGTTTTTTTTTTGGTAGAGACTTAAATCAAACTTTTAATCCAGAAATGGTTGGGAATGTATTATAAATTATAATATAGTTTACCCTATAATAATATTATTCTATAATCTAGACTATAGTCTAGTTTATAATCAAGACTCTAATCAAGTTTATAAATCATAGTCAAATCATAAATAAGTATATTCAATAGTCAAGTCTACAATCTAAACTTCAGTCTAGTTTTATATTACGGACTGATTAGTATTAAAGCTGCATCGATAATTTGTTCGTTTATCCATTCTTCATTTCGTTCCTTCGCTTGCAATTTTAGCCGCAAGTTCAACTGAATGATGAAGCATTTGAACAATTTACAGTTCTCTTCTGACACTAAAATAATGATCACTATATTATATGGATCTTAAAAAAAATTTCACATTCTAGTATACACGTTGGACATTTAATTATCATATTCTCTACACCCTCTATTTCTGAACAGTTGGACTGTTCGGGGGTAGTCCTGCCAAAATTATACAGGTAATTTCTATTCGATTCTGTTTTATCTTCCCATGTTTTCACACCGACTAAACTTTATATAAGATATTGGGTGATTTGCCCCTTTTGGGAATTCTACCATCTCTATTGAAAAATTGTTCATCGTTTATGCCGGTTCACGTAAATTTTTCCGTAAAAAACTCTTTATATCACCGGGCAAAATTGGTGCCTTTTAATAAAGTTAAAATGGACACTATGGAGAAAATTATTCAAGGACATAGCGTAGAATTGCCTTTGTCTTACAGTTGGCCAATTCCATTCCTAATGGTTCAACCAGCTTTGTATAAAGTTTTAAGTATCGTTTGCATACATTTATATCTCGGTACCCAGGTACTTTGTATTACCGCTGTGTGTATTATCACAGCGTTATTATCAGCAAAACAGTTATATTAGATTCCTCAGAAATATTGAATATCCGGTATGTTATTGTACATAACATTCAAACGTTATGGTCTACCGGTGATAATAATAAATTACATACGACGCCTTTCAAAGCTTTTAATGCTTTTTTAACGGAAAATTGGTTTGTACGATGATGGTTCTTAAACAAGTTTTCCAGGTTTTGGTACTAATACTAATACTATTTTTTTCAAGTGTTACTTATATCCATTCCAAAGACAATTGTTAAAAATATATGAAAATATATCCTTTAAGCGCTCTATTTAAAATTTTGTCCATTCCAGATGATTAATTCTCTTCGCCTAGTTTTTCTTCTGTAATTATCTCCTTTATTTCACCTACATTTACCATTGAAAATTAGCTCTTTCGAAGAGGTCCTAGGTATATTGACCCTTAAGCGTGGCATCAATATAATCCACTTCTCTTCGGTCTATAATCCAAACTGAGATAAAAATAATTTATGTTTATAATTTAATAATTATAATATGATGACCATGATAGACTATTACAAGAATAATATGGTCAAAACAACCATAAAATTGTAGAAAGTGAAAACATTAAATATTTCCTAAAAACAATAAATTAGTTGGTGTAGAAACACTAAACTAAATTAATTTAAATTATTTCCTTTTATTAAATTTCTATTATTAAAGATCCTAAAATAATATTGATACTTCTGTGATAGTTTTTCCTAAAGTTTCCCTAGTTAAAAGCGGAAGTAAGTATGTGTGAGTGAATGTAAGTGTAAATTTTCACACTTAAAACTTTTTGCACTTAAATTTTATCCTCCTCTAACACTTAAACAAAAAACTAATAACTTGAAGACAATGAAAAAATATACATTAACTTTTTCCTATGTTTTTCCGATAAAATAGGAAATTTTTGTGATGTGATGAAAAGTTCTATTTAGAGATTAAATCTTTAACACCCTTTTTGAAAGTGTAAATATTATGTTTACTTTGGCCACATCTAAAACAAGAAATTGTTTGCTAGCTCCTCTACTCCTTCTCTAATTGCTGTTATTTTTCCTCCATTCACTTTACATTAATAAGAAACATTTATTTTTTTTATTTTGAAACCCGTATTTTATCTTAAAATTTCCATAATGACAGATGTTTTTATTCCCAAACTATTAAATAGGGAAATAAAGACGCATTGAAATGACGATGATGAAATGAAAGTAAACTAGATATATGATAAGAGTTGGGATAAATTGAGAAGTAAGAGAAGTAGAATTCTTTTTTTGAGTATAATTGAGGTTCATTGGTATAGATGGGCACGTGTGAAATCTAATATTAAATAAAAGTCTTTTTTTTACCACAAATAAAACTAAGATATAAGACAAAGAGAAAAAGGTGAATGTACAGAAATGTTTGGAAAAATATGTCTTTTTTGTGGCAAATTAAACTTAGAAATATTTAAAGTAAATTTGGATTAAAAGCAAAGATTTTAAAGTTTTTTATTTAAGCGAAAAACACTTTAATAAACTAAAGGATGATTGAGAAGTTTCTCTTTTAATTTAAATTCTTTTTATATAAATTGGAAAATTTGGAAATAGTGTTTGCAGTCCCTACACCCTTGTCCTTTGAAATTCTCAGTTTAATAGAATTTTATTTTAGTATTAAAAACTGCTGATTACTAATATTTTAGGATGATGATGAACACCCAAATTGCGAAGTCAGAAAAAACTCTTTTCAACAATTTAGTTTTTCTTTAAATAAAATAGTAATTTTTACGTTATAAAGGGATTGATCCCTTCCATATTTCATAACTATAAAAAAATATAGAAACCAACTGGATAAGGTATTATTGGATATTTAATCGGAATATCTTGTTTTGAAACCAAATATTGTCCAGGGATGTGGCATATCATTAAATAGGATGGCATTTTATTCGAACATAGCACTTATTTGGGAGCAGAAATACGGGACTAACCAGGGCAACCTGATGGCTCACGCCCTAGTGAGTAAAGGTGCTAACCTCACAGAAGGATATAGTGATCATCTGTGAGGTTTACCACTCACTGCTTGTAGGAAACGTGGGAAGAGCTCTATGCTAAGGCATAATATCGATGGATAAACAAACCATCGTGTTTGACCACTAGAATGAAATCTTCTTTGCTTCTGCTTTGTGCTCAGTGGCTTCAATGCGCTTCTTTAGAAATGGTTCGTTACAATATATGACGGATTTGGCGACTGCTGATATGAGAAATATTTGCGGCTTTATAGGAAATTGCGACTGGTTCGACGACGCGGATGGTTATAAAACTTGAATGGCTGGACGAAGTAGACTAAACGCTTTCAGTATTCCCCCTCCTAGATCACGACATTGAATCCACTTTCTTCCCGACTTCTGCATATATGTTCTGTATATAAGACATTTGTGAACTATAAATTCTATTTCTAAGAGCCATTTCAATGGATCTGTCCTTTGGCTCAAGTTATATTTGCCATCAATATATATATATATATATATATATATATATATATATATATATATATATATATATATATATTCAAAACTATGACTTTTACTATGATCAAAAGTTTTTACAATTTCCTTCATAAAAGAAACTTTATACATAATAAAAATTTTGTAAGTGGTAGCTGGTAATGTATTCCTCCAAACATCCTGTGATTTAATTTATAAGTCATGATATCTATAAATCATTTGTGAAGAAAAATAAAGTCTTAATGAAAATTGTAAATTTTTAATTTAAAAATGTTACAAGCTTTTTGGAAAAATACAAAGAATTTTGTTTTTTTCAAAATTTCTAATCTACAATAATGGGATAAAAAAAATTATTTTTAATATCAATAAGGACTAAGTCAAAGTTTTTATTTTATCAAATTTTAAATTTAATTTTTGACAATTTGTTTTAAGAACAATAATTTAGAACTTAAGATCCTTAAATTTTACTGAAAAACATCTCTATCAATAATTCAAAAGTATATGTATGATCAAATTTAAATTATTATTACCAAAAATGCGTTTTGGGTTCATAATATATTTTATTGTTTGAAAGGCGTATGATTGATTTAATAATAACTGATTTAAATATTATTCATACGAGTTGATTATATGACAAATATACTCTGCTTGCGGAATTTGTTTAAATACTCAAAATAAACGATTAAAATGTGCGTGTTTTTTTAACAAAAATATGAGGTAGAACTATATGGAAAATAGCTTAAAGGAAATCTGGTTAAGTTTGGATTTTCTGTAAAGTAGAGTGGCATATGATATCATAAATGTATGAAAAACTTAAAATATCTTTTTTTTAATTTAATAAAATCGAAAGAAATACTGATATTTAGTTATGAATTATCAATATAATGTATATACATTTCCATTATTAAAATAATGAAAATATCCAAAATCTCAATCCGTTTTGTTATCATTTTTTAATATTTGACTTTTTTCACTTAAGTGATCGCACTGCCATCTCATGTACCGTATGACAGGAAATACTTTTTGGGTGTTTAATTCTTATACCTCGCTATTACTTAAGTTTAATTTAAAGATAAATTCCAACTTTTTTTAAAAAATTAAAAAAAAAATCTTAAAATTAATTAAATTTGGGTGCAGCTTGCGAATAGTTCTTTCTCCTAAGTTCATCGAAATATAGCTTCCATATTCCTGTTACAATTTCCTTTTAAAACAATATAAAATTTAAAGTTCGAAACTGTGAATAAATGTTGCCACCTTTTTGGGAAGGATTCCAAAAGTTAGATTTTTCAAACTTCCAAGTTTAGATTAAATAACTAATTAAGAAATTTATTTAATTTATAGTTATTTTATAATATTTGTTGGGATTTTATGCAGAATCTGGTACATATTTAAAAAAATTAAAGGTTAAAAATGTGTAAGAAATTTATTGAGATCTAAATCTCTCTAGATATAAGACTGTACACCACAAAATCAACTCAGAAGCACCTTCGCTCAAACACATTAAATTTTATTAAGGCACAATTCCGAAGTTACACAATTGTTATAAAAATCTATTTGGAAACACTTCGAAATGTGGCGTATAATTGATATTTTAATAACTAACAAATATTACTCATACGCATTAATTATAATCAAAAAATTTTCTGAAATAAAATTTTAAATATTTCTTTTAAATTAAAACTACTTCAAAGTTTTATCTTTAATCTCTTTAATAAATCCCTTTTTTCTCTTTTTATTTATTCTTTTATTGCAAAATATAAACAACAACATGATTATTACTACAGCAAGTTATAATGCAAAAAAAATTAGTCAAATTTATGTCGTTTATTAGCATAAATTTAATATTAATCTAACTTACGTTACTTTTAAGATTACTACAGTTTTTTTTTCTTCCTCCATTTTGTAAACTTTTAACAAAAATGTCACCAACCTTGACTACACATTTTGCACTTCTTGTTTATATTACGATATTAACACAAAAAAGGGAGCAAATCTCAACAACAAAATGTATGATTTTTTTCCTCTAAATTTCTTAACTAAACAAAAATGTAATAAAAAAAATAAAAACAAAATTTACAGAAAATTGAAAAAAGAGTTGAATGAAAAAGGAGGAGGGGGTGTAGAAATCATGTTATAAAACTTATTTAATTTTAGCTAATTAGAACTTGTCACTAATGAATTACATAGTGTAAAAATACATTATACATTGTAGCTTAATTTTGTAGCAATAGCAACAGTAACAGCAGCAGCAGCAGTTGTATCTTGAACATTATGTCTTTAACAGTATTTTCAAGAGTTTCGCCTTCTCGCTTCGACACTATACTTTTCCTAATACTTTTGTGTTCAACCAATTTAGTTCAAGTGGAGAAGTATTGCCCTTAAAGCTATTGGCTTTTTATGAAAACTTTTTCAAGTAGTAGGAAGCATTTTTGCCAAGACATACAAAAGTTTGCAAGTTAATGACAAAAGAAGAAAAATGAAAATTGCTATTGCAAAATAACTTTTATGATTTTGTTGTATTTCGGGGGAAGAAGTTTCCCCTTTACTGACATCATATTAACCTTGAATTTACACTTACAGTTTTTAAGGTTCTTTATGAACTTTTTTATACCCTGCATGAGCACAAATGTTATTTGAAAGCATATTAAGTTCGTTATAAAGGAATAATTACAAGAGTTAAATCGATGGATAAGATTATAGTCCGGTCACCAGACTCGACTTCAGCTTGGCTTAGTACTATGATCTGCTCAGCAGTCTATATTATAATCTGGTCAGATTGGAGACTGTTCAATAGACTATATTATAGTATCTTCAACAGACTAGATTATGGTCTGATCAATGGAATATATTATGGTCTCTTAAACAGATCAGATTATAGTCTGTTTAACAGACTAGATTTTAATCTGTTCTGTAATATAGATTATAGTCTGTTCAATACACTAGATTATAGTCTGTTCAACAGACTAGATTATTATCTAATCAACAGATTGAAGTCTACTGAATATTCTAGGTAACAGTCTGGTCAATAGACTATTTTGTATTTATAGGCTAAATAATAAACTAATTAATAGTCTATACAATAGACTAGTTTACAGTCAAGCCTATTGTCTAGGCTAGTTTTTATTAGACAAGTATAGAAAATGAACTAGTTTATAGTATAATCAGTCGACTGGTTTATAGCTTAGTTAATAGAACTGTTAGTCTCAAAGGTAGACACACTGATACATATTCCTTTAAACTCATGTAACTTTTTTAAGAGACAAATAATTCACTTAAAGAATTGTTAATTAGAACAATTATTTGCATTTTATTTAATTTTTTTAGCAGCAGCAGTCGCCAAATTCGTCAGAGTTTGCAACAAACCACTTCAAAAGAAGCGCATTAGTAAGTCATTAAATACAGGACAGTGACTCGTTCATGCAGCTCCTGCAAAAATCATTCTAGGGAAGCCAATTGACGATGCATGCACCCCGAATCGACAGTGTCCAGACACTGCGTCTCGAGATAGTCGAGATATCAATGTCCTAATAATGATGTCCTTTCCCCATTTAATCATGAACCCGATTATCGTGGTAACCAAACACTATACCTTAGCTAGTTGATCGCTTTATGAATTACAGCAGTCACAGCCTGCAGAATATTAAATTCATTCTGAACTCCTTAATGAAGACACCACCACCAATTTTGTCTCCATTTTTCTAGCCGCCAGTGTAGATGACCAGAGCACCTCCTTGAGAGACATGCAATGTTTATCCCAAAGATTAAATAAGTGGTTTTCGCACTAGCGTGGAGTATACTTTACTCAATACGCTAATCTCTACAATGGACAAATTTATAGAATGGACAATGAATATTTAACTTATTGGAAAAAATAAAATTTAGAGTCCTCCTAGAATCATATCATTCATAAAGCAGAAAATGATTAACTTTTCTAAGATTCTTTATGTTAGAGGGTGTATGAAATTCATTGCAACCGTTAAAGAAATTAATTTGCTTAGCAAGTTTTTGGATTATTATTTCCTCTCCATAATTTCGTTGTACATTTGGTTCTTTCGGTGAGAAAAAAAATATTTTTTTTATTTACTTTTCATTTGTTGTGTTTTATTTAAAAATATATATAAGAAAAAAGAGAAACAAAATGTCAGATATTTAAGTAATGAGGGAGAAGTGTATAACAGGCGATAGAAAAATTTACAATTTACAATTTTATTTACAATTTGAATGCATAAATATTGTAAAGGATTTAAAAGGCTTTAACACAGTGGCGCTCCTGCAAAAGAAAAGAAAAATAGAAAAATGAGAATAATTAAATACGTTTTTGCCGTACAACGTTTTTGCAAGAGATTAAAAACTGTATCATTTATAATGTTTTTATAAAATATCTACCGGATATACAATGCCATATATCCTTTTGCTTACGCTTAAACTGTCATTTCCTTGTACTTGTTTTCATCTCAATGTCCATTAATCTTAAATGACATTAGCCCACTGTTATCTTTAAAAAAATATATGGAAAAAATAGAAACTATAATCCTTTAATGTTGACTTTATTTTGCTGTTCTACAAGTTCAAGTATTTACTTAACTTTTGTTATGGGATTTTATTTGGCATCTGAAAATTGTAAACGATGTGGCATTTGTTGCATAAGACAAAACTAAACTAAAGTAAATTTAACTAAGAAATTGGAGAATCTGTAGGTAAACACTTAAAAGAAGAAATGTTCATCATTTTTGAAAGTTTTCTTTTGGTTACATTTACAACACACGTGTAAATAGAATTAATTTTTATTGAATGTTGCAAATGAATGCATTTCATGTTTTGTGTTGCTGTTGTTGTAGTTACAAGTAGTCAATAGTTTTAATGTTGCTGGCAATTGTTGTATTGTAAACGGAATGAAAAAGTGTCTTTATAATTTAGAAAAAATATGGAAAAAATTTTTGGACGTTAAACAAGAAAAAAATACACTTTTCAACAATTAAGTATACTCTGTTTGGCTTGTTATCCACCACAAATTCGTTTACAGTAAATACATTATGTTTCCTATATACAGTTTGCGTACATACAAAGTCACATATACACTCATAAAGGAAACCTTAATGAGCCATGAAATAATATATATCTTTGACTATAACTGAACCGATTTTGATCATTCTTGGAAAGAATAGAAATGAGAAACGTATAGCTAAATCTAACGGAAAAATTTCATTCCAATTCAGTTGCCTCAGATATCCGTTCATATATTACACTTCACCGATTTTACTAGTTAAAAAAGGAAAAATTTTCAGAACAATATCAAATATTCATGCCAAATTTCATTGAGCTCTGTCAATTATTATGTATATGAGAATGTCAATAATAGACAGGCAGAGGGACAGACAGACGGAGATAGCGAAACCGATTTGATGCAAGAAAAAATATGTAAATAATGAGGTCTTCAATGATTCCTCCTTAGCGTTACACATGGAATGATAAAGTTAATATACGCTTTTCACCACTAAATCTAAATCTAAGAAATAGAAATCATTTTCAAAATCACTTCTAACACATCTGGCTGGAAAGCAGCCCGGTTAGCTCATAGCTCGGACTATTTAGAACGAAAAGCAAAAGCTAAGAACAAAGAACAGGCAGGAATGCTGCTTAAAATTTTGAGGCCAAAAACAGAGCATGAAAATTAAAAAATTAAATTAAAAACTTATGTTCTGACAGATTTATTGCAACTTCCAGATCAATAATTGTATGTTGCTGTTGTTTGAGGGAAAACAACTTTCGAACAAAAAGTAGTCAAAATTTCCAGAAATTTCTGGGATGTTAAAATGTTAAACAATATGCTGTCATTTTTAACAGGCTGTATAAATACCAAAATTTACATCAAGAAATATTCATAAAAAAGGCTGGTTCTATTCATAAGACTTCATAATGTGTTCACTTTTTTGTACGGACTTGTTATCCTGTCATTATGATAAACAAGCCGTTAAGAGATACGAGAGCAACAACGTGATATTTTTACCATCCTCCAAACTGCCCGAAGTTAAGGTCAGTTGAGAAATATTGGGCCTTTTTTTAAAGAGAATTGGAGACCACAAAAAGGTATCGAAATGTGTGGTATATTTTTAACGGAAATAGATTCAAGAATTATATATCTTCAAATAAAAAATTATATATAAGTTAAAAAATAATATTTTTTGTATTGTTTTTTCGAAAAGGTGGCAAAACTTGTAAAAGTCACTTTAAATCTACTATGAGATTTTGATCATAATTCTGATAGCATTCTTAATTTAAATGAATGCAAAGCACATAAAAAGGCATAAGCTAAAACACATCCTGACATAATCCTAAGAAATTTCCTTTAGTTAAAGAAAATTTTTAGAAAACTTTTAATCCGCCAAATCTCTTTTAATACCAGAGGTACAATACTTGTAGAAATAAAAGAAAACTTTTGAAATAAATTTTCTCTGATTTAAAATTTTGAGTATTTAGAGATCAACAGGTGTGAACTCTCTACAAAGAGAAATTTGGTTCATTTAATGCTCACAATTTCATAATGATTATTATTTTAATAAAAATTTTATTTAAGACCAATTGTAAGACCAATTTCCAAAGAATTAAACTAAAAAATAATGAGGTCTAAAATTTAAATTTGGCTAAATTTGCTCATGGTCCACATACTTCAGTAAAATTTCTCATATTTATTGCGGCAGTATTTTACATGTGATTTGGTGAAAGAAAATTTGCTTCTGTTGTTTTCACAGACATGTTCAGTCAAATGAAATTTTAATGGTTATAGAAATATTTATCCAAGGTAATCAGAATTGGAGATCCACCACCCGTCATCTAGCTCCCAAAGGAACATATGCCTTTCTTAATTAATTGATCCATAATATCTTTAATAAAGTCGTAGTTGTTTTGGAAAGAAAATTGACATCCGTTTTTAAAAGCTGGAAGTAGAAATCTATCTTTAATTAGTTGGACGCTTAGAAAATAAGATCCTTATGATTTTACATTTACCACTACTAAACCAAACAAAACTTAATATTTAAGTTTGTTTGGTTTGGATCGACTGTTTATATAAGAAAACAGTCAATCGAAAATTCCTTTTTCAGCTCAACTTTATAAAATTTTCATCTTAACCGACAATTGTTTGTCTGTTAAACCGCAAAATAACATGAAAAGTAATTGCACACTTTTGCTACAATAAAAAAAAAAGAAAGAGTCACTTTAAAGTTAAGGGATTAAATTTGAAATTCATTTTAAAAGTTTTTCCTTGATTTCCGTTTCCTTTTTTTTGTTATTCTTTATCGTCTATGTAATAAAAGAAAAACAAATTATATTTTTTTTTCATTAAAACTGCCAAATAAAACCTTCAAGAGTTGATTATTTGCTTTGAGAGAAAAAGAGAGAGAGAGAGAGAAATATCAATCTTTGTTATTGTAATTTAAACAGGAAAACAGCTACAAATTTTGCCAAACAATTTTTATTGTATTTTTTTTTTTTTGTAAACCAAAAGTCATGTCGTTTTTGTATTTAATCTGCTGCAATGTTCAGTGATGTGATATTGCCAACCAATTCACAATGTCACTCACTCATTCACTCAGTCCATCAGTTTATCCTTCAAGTGGCATTGATATTGAAAATTTGATTAGTTTTTTGACATTATGGCCAAGTATGGGGGAAAAAATACGGGAAACAAGTTAAAACTTGCTGACATTTTATCTAAAAATTGTGTCAGAGAAAAAAAAGGAAAATAATTTAAACATTTCTAATGGAGAGAATAAAAAATATTATAAATCATCTGAGATTCTAAGTGGTTTGTGTTTGTGTCGTCACATAAAAAAGTTAAATTGGCAGAAAGTTTTGTTTTGTTTCATTTTTTTCTTTTTTTTGTATTGCAATTTCTAATGTTTTTGTTGCAAGTTATTGGAAATATATTGAGGAATTGCAATTTGTCTAGGATTTGAAATATAGTATTTTTATGAAAACAAAATATCTTAAACAATATGAATCTTTATAAGTATTAAGAGGCAATGGAGCATAAAATCAAGCGAACAGACATGGAACGTAACATCTTTCCGTTACTACTACAATGAGCATCAATTTAAGGAACCAAGTAGGGAAGATAAGTATATGATTTTTAGGATTAGAAGTGATGTACATACATGTTAAGACTTCACATACATTTATGTTAATAAAAAGAAACCACTTAACATACAGTTTAAACTTTTTTTGATACAAAATGGTAGTAAATATAACGAAAAAAGATGTAGAATTGAAGAAAAGTAGGTTAAATATCAGTAACGAAATCTTTATTATTCATAAAGAAAATTTTCGTAAATTTTTCGTAAATTCTTTAAATTGACGAAAATTGTCTAAATGACTATTCGAATTCGTTAATAAAATGTGGTTAATTAGAGTAAATATTATTCAATTTGAATAATACATTATTCAAATTGACAAAAATTAATTCTTCATATTGATAAATATTATTCAATTTTAATACCATATTTAAGTTATATTTACGAAATTTTAATTGAATTGAGAAAAGAATTACGTAAAATTGTTGTAATAAATGTATACATAAAATGTTAAGGACCAAGGGAAGGAGTACTTCCTATATAATGCAAATATTGATCATATCTTAAGAACTGTAAAAGCGAGAATTTTTAAATTTGATATCAATGACTTCTTCAAGAAACGGTTTTTCTGGATAAAATGTAAGACAGTTAGGAAGTACACGAACAAAGAAAATATTGATTATTTAAAATGTAAAGATCTACTACAGCGAGAATCTGGTCCAAATTACTATTTTTAATACACGTCAATTTGTGAAATTTCTTTCGAGATCTAAGACTGAGGAGAATGTTCTATAATTTTTTTCTGAGATTTCTCTATTAATTTTACATTCTCTTTGCCACAACATTATTTGACGAAAAAAATAGTTAAATTAACAAACATTTTATACAAAATTTTTTTATTCTATAATGTAGAATTGAATAGATTTTTGTTTTATATTACTTACGATGCGTTAAAGCCGTTTTCGCTAAATATCTGCTGATATAACACTTTTTCGTTAATTTTTAAACGAAATTTTATTCAATTTAACATCTTTTGCTAAAAAAATTTTGATTAAATTTCTTAGTATAGAAATTTCTTCAATTTGAAGAAAAATTCTGTTAATTAGAATAAAAGCCTGTTTATTTAACACCTTTTTTCGTTAAAGTCCTACTTAAAGTTTTCGTTAATACTACTACAGTGTAGAATTTTAATCACCAGTGATAAAATTTTGAACCTTTTTCGGTAACCATTTCATTAAGGTTTTTAAAGTGCTTTCTGTCACTTTTCTCGAACAAGAAGTCCATCCCCGTTTAAAATCTACCACAATTTTGGACACTTTTTTTGCGTTTTTAATTCACTTTAAACAAGACCCCAATGACCTTAGCTACGAACAATTTGGAGGACTTGCCTCTTTTGTTGTCTTTTGATTAATGATCTTTAACCACTCAAGAGCTTGTTAGTCATAGGTAAGTTAAGACAAAAATAAGTGGACACATAATGAATTCTTATGAATTCAAGTATCCTCTTTTGTACACATAAACAAGTTTTTGAATCGAAAAAAAACTTGCCTGCATTATCCGTGGTCTGTTTTTGGCCAGCGGTCCTGCTAGCACCGGTTTGACCGTTGTATGTTTTTTAACATGCATTAGCTTTAACTTTTTATATCAAATAGTCCGAAAACTTAACTTGATTATTTTCCTATGGGTGTGTTGGGAGCTTTTTTAAAAATGCTTTATATTTTTTTCGCTTTGGAAATATTAAGTAAATCATTCCTTTCACCGAACTATTTTAATATTTTAGTATGCACTTTTTTTGGTTATTCATTTTAATAAGATTAACATTACAATCATTTGTTTGACATTTAACATAATTTTGTCTACAAAGGTAAATTTTGTTTAAAGTTTAAATGAAAGACTTATGATCGGTCTTCTGTAATTAAGTTCTAGGAATATGCAGTTATGTAATTGTCGTTGTCTTGAAACCATCTATATGTAATAGTGGGGGGGGGGGTGTTTTACTAGCATTTCTTTTCCTTTTTCCCAGTATCTGACATATCTAAGTTGCTGTACAAAAGTGTATATCATTATCACATGAAATTCACTTTAATTAGGTTATATTGTACATTTTTAAGGTTAAACAGAAATATTTGTAGTCTTTATTCATTTAGTAATTAGTTTTGTATTTTTAGCATATTTTTATTGCCATTTTTTCTAATTTTTTTCTTAAGATTTTATCTTTCTTTTTTATTATTATTTTTTCTAACCAAACAAATGTCTTTTTCTGTCACATTAAAGAAAATCATTTTTCACACAGTAACCTTTTTTTCTTGTTGTTTTTTTGTGTTTTTATTTTAAGTTTTTGTTGGTATTTATGGTTTGTTTATTTGGAAAGACAGAGTTATAGAGGAATGTTTTCGAAATAATTTCACAAAACAAATTTATTTTTACTGTGCATACAAATCCTTTTAGACCTTTTAGAAGTTGAAGTTATATTTTAAAAAGTTACCTTTGAATACAAAGAGAGACTTTGCCGAAGAAATCTTGAACTTGAAGTATTACTCGACGAAAATTATTCTGATGCACATTGAATTATACTCACAATCAAAGAAATTGGTCCAATATGATTTAAGAACGAGAGACTTTAAAGTAAATTTTTTTCAAAAATAAAATAATTTTAAAGCGCATATTTATAATTTTAATATAATATTCTTTATTTGGAGGGATCAAAAGGGTGTTTTGTAGTTTAACCTGTTGAGGTGTAGTCTAATAACCATAAGGAGCCTGTTGCTATTAAAAAAAGTCAACGAATAGAAACCAGAATATTTCACAATGAGAACGTTCGACTACATAATGCAATTTGGACAAAATTTATTCGAAAAGCAATGGATAACGCGTCCAGTTGTTCCCCCCTTTTCGTCTTCATTTTTTGCGTGTGATATAGACTTTGCGGGAGTATGATTTGAGGTGAAAGATCGAAAAATTTTTTACATATTTTTCTTTAAAAATTTTAGCTCAAGAATTTTTTGATCAGATTAACTTCGTGTTGCACATCTGTTATTGAATCAGACAAATAAATATATCGTTAAATCCAACTTGGTCCCACAATAAGCATTTAAAAGTTTGACGTTGGCCTGTTTCCAATGTTATAAAAAACTAACGGGAGAACTTGTTCTTTGATAGAGAACCTGGTTTAAGTAGAAGGAATAGTCCATATGATCTTTCTTAAGCCAAAAATATAGAAACCATTTTTCAACACATCCGGTAGGAAATCAGCCCGGTTAGCACTGTGCTCATTCTAGTTGTTGCGAACATGAGCGCTGCTTAAAATTTAGATGACAAAATTGAAATCGAGTTTTATAATAAATATTTATGCTGCATAACGGATAACGAAACCTATGTTTTTCCAGATTTTTCCTAACTTTCTGAAGTGACGTAGAATTTCATTACATTTTTTTTCATATTTAGAAATGTTATTGGCCAAAAAGATTATTCTGGGAGGACATTTGTATGAGTTTTACATGAAATTATGGACAAATCGTAACTTATTTCAATAGTTTTTCGCTGGAAATAATACATTTTACCTATAATCTGCGAATTAGCTTTACATGGACGGTCAACCAGACAGACTGATATGGGTTAATTCGAATCAGGAAAGTAAATCTGAGTAGAGCAATTTACCTCATGGTGGGGAAGGTCATAAAAACAGTTTGGAAACCTCAAGATCAAGATTCTACAAATCAAATACCAAAAAATCTCCCACTTATATAGATTTTAAATAAGTCAATAAATATTTGGTTCATTTTTAAATAACAATTTTATTTTGAATAAAATTTGCGTAATGGTTGACATATTTTTGGGTCATCTGCAAAAATTTCAAGTCAAAACCTTTTAAATATCCAAACATTATAATAAGTTGGAAATTACACTTGTGTTTCCACTTTCATCGGTTTAATTATTCGGAAGTTACGAAACATTACGTTCTTACTTTCTTTTAAAGGGAAATAAAATTAATGTCCACATTTACGTATGATTAATGTTCGAATTTATGTAAATATTAATCATACGCCCACCATAATTATTAGAGCATTTTAATTAAAAATAAAATTATAAGCAACATCAAAGCATAATATTAATGAGCCTCAATGACAATTTAAAACAAAAAAAGTAATTTAAAGCTCATTCACTATTATAAAAGATTTCACTCTTTGTTGATCCTTTATCCCCCTTATCTTTTATCTTTAGAAGAAACAAAACACATTTTCTTTTACTATTAAAATAATAAAAGTGTTAATGTTTATAAATATGTATATCATGTTTTTAGAAATGTTTCTTTCATTTTCATTTTTTAGCCTTTTTGCACAAAAGGGCGGACTACAAGTCAAACTCATTTATTACCAAACACAACGTCTGACTGTTTGACTAGTTATTGTCATGTAAACAGTAACCTTTTACCCTAAAGTTAAACAAAACTGCCAATTGCCTTTAAGACAAAAAGGAACAAAAATTAAAAAAAAAATATTTCTGTATCTGACTAATGAGGCTGAAAACAGAAATTTACATTAAATATAAATAATTGATGTCTCATACAATGTGGAAAAAAAGGCTCAAAAAGTTCTGCTAAAGCTTTTTTGGTAATTCCCTCCACCAAATGTGGTGAAGAGGTACATTAACTTTGTTATTCCGTGTGTAACACTAAGAAGGAATCAAAAATAAGAACCCCATAATGTATATATATTTTGACATCAAATCAAAATCTGAGTCGATTTAGCTATGTACGTGACTGTCTCTACTGTTTGCTCGCTTACATCCACAAAAAATGACAAAATCTAAAAAAGTTCTCAGTTTCAAACGAGAAATATCCGTTATATGTTTTGTATTTTGCATTGGTATACGTCTGGAATGTATATGTACATAACATATTTACATAAGTCTCATTATTGGTGGAGGGTATTGTAGATTCGGCGTAGCCGAATACAGCATTCATTCTTGTTTTTATTTTATATTTTACACTAAAGCTTTTTATTGTTGTTGTTATTACAAAGGAGCAAACAAATCTCTTTGAATTTCTGCTCTACGATTTATTAATTTTTCCTAATAGACTAATTAAACATTTTGTGATTGAACATATTAATCAAAAGAGTTAAGATGAAAAATCATGACAAAGAAAATGACAAAAGAGCGGATGGAATGAGGAATGAAAAAGCAAATTATCTTTTGATGAATAATATGATTGTGACACGGTTGAATGAATTTAGAATAATTTATTATATTTATTAATTATTAATATTATAATAAAATAAATAATAATATATTCGGTTACGCCGAATCTTTAATATCCTCCACCACAATAGCATGTGAAGTAAATATGTAATGCTTCGTACATACACCCTCACAACTACAATTTATGAAAGATTTTCTTAAGAATTAATGAGTAATAAAGTTATTTATATTTTTGCTGAAGGAATTTTGATCATTTTTGGAATGGTAATGAAATATATATAACTTAATATCATGGCACAACTTCAGTATTATTTGTCAAATTATAATTGAAAATTTTACGAAAGTTTTTTGTTCGAAATTGGGAGGTTGCCTCAGTTATCGATCTATATCTTATAACATACAAAATAGATTGCTAGTTTTAAATAGGAAACTTTTCAGAATTATAGGCCAAATTTCATTGAGCACTCTCAATTATTGTAGATGTGAGCGTGCCAACAATTGAAAACAGATGGAAAGCTAATGACTGATTATTGATGTATGATATATAAATTCTGAAATTTTAGATGACTTCTTCTTAGTTTCACATAAAGATTGACTCCCTTCACCACCTGTGGTGGTTGAGGGTATAAAAACATATAGGAGATCAAGGTTGGTTAAACCACTAGGTGTTAGGAACTTAATACATAAGTAATATAAAAAATTATTGGTTTTAAAAAGTGAAAAAAAAAAACCCTTAACACACATTTTGACATCTTATTTCTCCATATAACACTTACCTGATAAACCGATTTTGATGATGACGTGTATATAAACACGTTTTGATAAAAAGAAATGAGAAAAGTTAGACAATAGTGAATTATTAAGCAAAATTTCGTAGAAATTTGGAGCAAGAATTAATTTTATGTTCTACAAGAATCCATTGGCCTCAACAAAGCTCGACATTGGTGTTTATTTTCCAGCATTGTTTCATATTCTTTAACGGCTTCATATCTATTGTTGCTAAGAACAAATCCATCTATGTATGCTGATATGACATAGGAAAAATTTGGAAATTATATATTCCTTCTATTCTATCGTTGACGTTTTCCGCCATCTCATGATGGATCTAAAACAATTTTGAATAATTATCAAAATTTTACATCGGTTTTAATTGAGGTGTTTTCGAGTTGATTTGGGACATATCTGTATGGTGACCCTCACTTCGGGTATGTTGAAGTCAGCTGCCCTCTTGCGGTATATTATTTTTTTTTAATCCGTTTATGAATTAAGACAAACGAGTTTTTGTACATAGATAGCTCTTAACTCTTCCAAGTCAACTAGAAGACATCTCTGCTATAATTTTTTCATATAATATTATGAAAAAATTCTAATAATATTTGGAATTCTGTAAATTCCACATATTCACATTCCTCATGTGAAATTTTCCTAAGCAGACCAGTAATATCTGGCCATTAACAAAAAAGCTATAGGACGACATCTAAGATAACTTAAAAATTCAAAGGAAATTCTCAAATTTTTTCAATAAAAAGTAACTGCATTTAAATTAAAGTTTAGAGTTATATTAGCAGCGTTCCATATTTGGATAAAACTCTAACGTGGAAATCGTTCCAAAATAGTGTATTTCTAAATTAATGAAACTTTTCTATTTCAAAGTATTTAAATTAGACCTGGCACTAATATCTTTGGCCTGATAACTAACATTTGTCATTCCATTTAAAAGCCAAAAGGGAGTCATTTCATTCCCATAAATCGTATAAGGAAGCCACTAATCTTTAAATTTTAACTGTTTTTCTATTTGATAAAAATTATTATTACAATTCACCAAACAAATTATTTTTATAGTTCTAATTACTTGTGATGAAAGTTTGTACGTTTTTCGAAAACACTTCTTTTAATGTTTTTATAGAAATTTCTGAAAATTTGCTTTAACAGGTAGTCCATATCCGTTAAAAAATTACCACACTTTTGAAACCTATTTTTGCTCAATATCTTTTTTCATCACTGATCTTAGCTCTGGACAGTTTGATTCGTCTCTCCTATTCTTGTCTCACTGAGAATGCCAAGTCAGACCAAAAACAAGTGTACACATTATGAAATCTTATGAATGGACAGTTTTTTTCTGGTCACTCATTTTATCAGATTAATAATATAATCAGTAGTTTGACATTTAGCATGATATCTGACATGTTATTGGTTACCTTTGTAATTTGACAAAAAAAAAAAAAAATAAAATAAAAAATAAAATAATACTTGGGTAAAAAGTTTTTAATGACAAATATGTGTTAAGAATTCTTTGATTTGACTCCTAATACTCTCATGCACCTTGATTGATTGAATTTATGTCAAACATGTAATTTATCTTTTAACATTTAAATCAGTCTAAATGTCAAAGTTTTTATTCAAACTAAATATTATTTTATCAATTTCAAATTATCAAACTAAAATACTAAAAATTGTCAATATTTAAAATAAAAATTGTCAATATTTAAATATAGTTTTCGTATCTCTTTATATTTTCAATTTAATTCTATTTTTTTATTTTTTGTAAATATTTTCTTTGAAAACATAAAATGATTGCTAATGTGCAACTTTTTATTTCAATTTCTGCTAATCTCCTCAGGGATATTTCTTTTTTACAATAAACATATATTTATCTCGTGACTTTATTTCCTTCCTATTTGCCAAGATAGAGACACAAATATAAACAAACAACAAATAAAAATGCTATATTCGACTATGCCGAATTTTAAACACCCTCCATATACACACTCACACATACAATTACAAATTATACATCATATTTGAGTTTTTCTTAATTAACACACAGGAACACTTAATGAATCATAAAATTGGTTATATTTTTGTCTATAACTTTTTTCTACTGAACCGATTTTGATAATTTTATATTTATACATTTTAGTATTCTAGCAATATTAATTTGTCGATTTATAATTGACAATTTCTCGAAAAATCATTCCTAAAGTTAAAGCTTGCCTCAGACATCCGTCTATATCTTTTGAAAAACTGAAGTGTTTTTCCCTTTTTAAAAAGGAAACTTCTCAGGAACAAAGAAAATATTCAGGCCAAACTTCATAGATCTCTTTCAATTATTGTCGATGTTGGCGTGCCAACAACAGACAGACAGACGGACAGTTAGGCAAAAATAACTACTTTGACACAGATTTTGATTTGATGCAAGAATTAATATATATGTATATATATACATTATGGGGTCTAAGTTGATTCCTTCTTAGCGTTACACACGGAATGACAAAATTAATATACCCTCTTCACCACTTGCGGTGGTGAAGGGTATGAAAAACTAAGACAAAGAAAACAAATCTATTGTTATTTGAAATGTGAAAAAGTAAAAGAAAAATATCTAAATAAAATTTTCTATGACATATTCTTATATAACTTTAATAGAATACAAGTTCCTCTCTTCGCTCTCCCTCTCTCTATCATTGTCTTTCATGGTGTTTATAAAATTGCAGTCAGACAATAACAGTTGGATAAGTATCTCAGCAGAAGAGATACATGGATGGATATTCATATGTGTAGTTGTTGCTTTTTTATATCAAATATTTTTGTAAAAAATGTTTTAGTTTATTTTTTTTTTTTTTTTTTTGTAATCCCAAGTTAGTGTTTGGAAAATAATGAAAAAATATATTTTGTAGATACAAGATATTTTGCAATTTGCATTTAAAAAAATTGCCTGTAATGATTTTTTTAAACAAATAATTTTTATACCCTTCACCACTAGAAGTGGTGCTGATGGTATATTAATTTTGTCATTCCGGGTGTAGAGCTAAGATGACCCCATAAAGTATATATATACTTGCATCAAATCAAAATGTGAGTCAATTTATGTATGTATGAATGTATGTATGTATGTATGTATGTACGTATGTATGTATGTATGTATGTATGTATGTATGTATGTATGTATGTACATATGTATTTTTTTATTACAAACCAGCAAAATTGGTTATATATATCGAAAGAAATAGATCGATATTTGAGACAAACTCTAAGTTCAAGCACGAAATTTTCGTAATTTTTAAAATTATCGACAAATTGAAATGAAATATTTAGAAAGTTTTTTTATATATTGTTTACGTCTGTAGATGTGTATGTACGGAGCATTAAATATGTTATGTTTTCGGGCATTTGTGATGAAGGGTATTGAAGATTCGGCGTAGCCGAACATAGCATTCTTACTTGATTTTTTTTAAACAAATTACTTAAGAGAATATTGCAGATTGTCATGTATGGATATGTTTGTGTACATATGTAAGTAAATACACATGTAAGTTGTAAAATGTAATTACACCAAAGAAATATAATTTTTAAGAAAAAGGAAATTTTGGAAAACATTTTGATCTAAGATGATTTAAATATTATAAAATAATTTGCATTGTAAACAAAATTACATACATACGTACATACATATATACACACATGCATACATATTTGTACATACCCTCTAGAGGAATATAATTTTATTTATCGATATAAAAAATTTAATTTGATTACAAATAATCTGGAGAGCGAAAGTGTACAAAAGGGATAAAAAATTTAATGTCATTATTACAATAAAATTCTGTGAAATTTTGCAATATATTTTGGGAGAAATTTATATAAAATAAATATTAAATTATTTTTTATTTTTAATCTAGCTCAGACAATATCTGCATATATATCAAGGAAGAACGATAAAACTTTTTTCTGCCGAGCCAATTTAGGTAATTTTTGTTGTAAATAATTTAGTACACGTATCTTAATATTATGACTAAATTTTGTTCTAATTAGTCGGTTTATAATTGGCAATCTAATGAAACTTCTTCGCTTGAACTAAGAGGTTGACTCAGATATCTTTCTATAGCTTTTTATATTGTTAACCGATTTTGCTGGTGTTTAATAGAGAATTTTTCTGGGCTTTAAAATTTATTTAGCCCAAATTTCATTGGATTCTATTATTTATTGTAACAGTGAGCGTGTCATTAATTTTTCAAACATTTTGTAAAAAACAATTGAATTTTCCTTTTATGTGAGAAAAATAGCTTTTTGTGAAAAAAATTTAACCGTTAGTAAAAAAATGAATTAAAAAATTTTTCGGTGATTTTTTTTTTTTTTTTTTTTTTTTGAAAAATTAATTTTTTTAAAGTGAAAAATTAAAATGTTATTGAATAATTGAATTTTTTGTAAATAATTGAATTTAAATGAAAAATTTAATTTTTTGTGAGAAATGTTATTTTCCATAAAAAATTAAAATTTTTAATAAGAAATTAAACTTTTTTGTAAAAATTTTAATTTGAAGTAAAAATTTAAGTTTTTTGACAAATTTAATTTTTTATAAATGTATTTTTATAAAAAATAGCAGCAGGGCCATTAGATCGCATGAATAATTTAAACAATAAGATTTAAACAAATTAAGATTTAAACAAATTAAAGTAAAACAATAAGATTACAAATTTAAACGTTAATTTTGGATGAAAAGAACAAAGACAAAACAAATAAGAAGTTGTAGTCATTTAAGCATGACTATTTAATACTCTTTACAAATTTGGTCATAAGTATAAAGATATTTTTAATTTATGATCAAAAGTATTATATAGTAATAATATCCATGCGCTCTAAAAAGCTTTTTCTGTGGGCGTTACTTGGGACCTAGAAGACCAAAAATTGTGAATTAATTTGTTTTCTTGATTTGACAAACTCTTATTACAATAACAACGTATGTGTGAGACTTAAACCTTTTTAGACAGTATTTCGAAGAGGGTTTTAAGGGACACATGAGAAATAATAGATCGATCCCATACATTACAGTCTAAAATGTTGTAAAATATCATAAGACAAACTTGTTGCAAATTTCATTAAAATCGTTTTATATTTCGGACTTTTGTGACCTTAAATCCTCATTCTAGGAGGAATTTTTATATGGAGACCAGGTGAAATAGTGAACCTATTATCACCGATTTCGATAGATATCGTCCTTTTGCCAAAATAATGACACTTTCCAAATTTTATTATGATATATAGAAAACTGTGGTCTGCAATGTATATATGGCCAGACGGACGGACGTCGTTAAATCTAATCTGAAAGTGCTTGTATACTTAATAGTAGTTTTTCTAACCCGTTAAAATTTTTGCACAAACTCATAATACCCCAGTAACCTATGATGGTGTAGGGTATGAATAAAGAAAATAATTAAGTGCGTTTATAGTAATATGCATCAGTGTTTATACCTTTCAAAATCTAGCTTATTTTTATAGTTCTCCAAACATAATACTAAAACACAACAAAATAAATTTAAAATAATATTTAATATCTTTAACCCCTTTTAATTACATTTAACTCCATTTTCAACCTGAGTCCATTATTTCTAAATTTTTATCTTAAAATAATAAACAAAAAATATGTTATAATTTTCTTACTTTCTGACAGTTAAAAAATAAAAAACTTATAAACAATTTACATTTACATTCATACGAACTCTTTTAAACTTTACAGTTAACTTTCATCGCCATTATGTCTATTAAATAAAAACTTGTTCCTCTCATTTCGGGTAGTTCTACTCTATTTACAAACACTCACACGCCCTAACACATATACATTTATTTCCTTCTTTATTTGAAAACGATAAGAAAGTTTTATATTTTTATACCCTCAACCAACGCAAGTGATATAGAAGGTATATTAATTTTGTTATTCGGTATGTTACGCTAAGAAAAAATCATCTCAGGCAAAATAATGTCAATCTGTCCGTGCAGATCTCAATGAAATTTGGTCTGGCTATTTTGTTAAAGTCCTGAAAAGTTGCCTACGTAAGAACAGCAATATCGGTTTAGTACATTAAAAGATATAGACCGATTTTTGAGACAATCTCTAAGTTCAAGCAAAAAACCTTCGTAAAATTGCCAATCATAAATCAGCAAAATAGAATGAAATTTTGCCATAATATAAGATTTTAAATACATCATTATCAGTTCCAAAGTTATCAAAATCGGTTTAGTTGAAAAAAATATAATTAATTTTATGACTTATTAAATGTTCCGTATTATATTTGAGAAAAACCTTTTTATATATTATTTATATGTGAGCTTTTGTGTGAGTTTATATGTGTATGTATGTGTTTATTTCACATGCTTTTTTAGATTAGGGTATTTAAGATTCGGTATAGCAGAATATAGCATTTTTACTTGTTTTTTTTTTTTTTTGTTTTCTTTTTTTAAGTTGAAAATTTTCTTTAGGGAATTTTGCCTTAATCCTTGAAAGTTCATTTAACTAAAGAGTTAATATTTTATTTAACTTTATGTGCATTTTGTTGTTGTTGGTTTTGTTGTTGTAATGCATGTAATTCGTAGCCAAATAGCGCCTGAATTTAATGTTGTGGAAAATAAAAGAAACAAAAAAATTAAGCGAAAGTTTAAGAAATCATATTGACTGTTTAAATTGTTGCCATTAATTATAAATAACACTTGTTTAAACTAAAGATTTTAATTTGTTGTTATAAAATAATATTTTTATTGGAAAATTTGTTTAAAGGAAGAGGAAGTAATTGAGGTTGAAGTGAGGAGAAATAATTCAGAAGTGAACATTTTTTTAATAAAAAGCAAAATTTCCTCTATATCTATAATAGATACTATGGCCTTCCAAAATGCAATGCGTGACTCCTTAGGAAGACTTGAATTGTCTTAACATTTCAGAGAAATTTGTTCTGACAAAAAATCTCTTCATCACGGTTTTAGTTCTAATTTGAGTTTAAAATCCTGTTGTAAAAAAGGCTTTCTAAGGAAAATACACTAATATAGGATATATTTTCTTATACCCTCCACCACCATAAGCTGTAATGAGGGTATGTTAACTTTGTCAATCCGTGTGTAATGCTTCCGATCAAAATCTGACTTGATTTAGTTATGTCCATCTGTCCGTTACATGTCTGTCTCTTGTCAGCACGATCACATCCACAACAATATTTATATCGATAATAAAGTAAAATGTTAACATATATTTCCGAAATAAGTAACACTTATTAAAGATAATTCTATACCCGAAAAAGATCTATATCTTAATTTGGGTCGGAGTCATACTAATTATATAAATTAAAACAATTAAAAAAGTAATTTTGTCGAATGGTGGAGGGTATTATAGATTCAGCAAATCCGATGATACCACTCTTTAAATCTGAACAGTTCTTTTGGTGCAGAATTAATATATTACACAGTTGGACAGATTAGTTTTCTAATGAAAATCTAAAATCTAAATCTAATGATGGTAGAAAAGTATAGCATTATGGAAACAAAGGAGATATGTAATCATACTTTGAGTAAACCAGTGACAAGTTTAAGAATTTCGTTTCGATTTTTTTTTCAATCATTCGAATTTAAGACAACAGTGTTCTCAACAATGATTTAGAAAATGGAGCGAAAATTACGAACTAATCTCCATCAGAGTTCAAAAAATTTTTTACCAAAAATCATCTAATAATTGTGAAACTAATTATTTAAAAGAATTTTGTTAAAGTTTTACATTACACGATGAAAAATAATGGGTGGAGAAAATGGCTACAATTTGTCATAATATGCCGTAAATTTAAATTATGTTCAGCGATGATGTTATTCCTTCTTCTCACATACGACACTAATAAAATTTGAAAGTTTGAGAGTTAAGATATCGATTTAGAATTTCATTCAATTTTACTGAAATTTATTGTTTAAATTTAAATTTAATAACCCTAATTAAATATTTTGCTTAAAGCGTATGATTAATATCAGGTACTTTGCCCAAAAATATATATCAAGTATACGCCTCAGGTGAAATTTTCATATTAAAAAAAATTGGTTTTGTCTACAAAATATTGAGTTGAGTTCAAGTCTTTCTTTTTGATTCCAAACTTTATTATTTCTTTGTTTTTAAGCTAAAAAGAAAAAACAGGTAAATAATTCATTTAGGTCACATCCTCTAGCATGCAAAACGAGAAAATGAGAATGGTGTAGGCTGTAAAACAAATAAGTGGTTTCTATGAGACAAAAACAATAATAAATATTAAATTAGTTACCACCTATTTAGCTAAATTTAAAACCGCGTCCATGAATTATATGTTTTTTTCCTAATTTTAGGTATAAAAAGAATTTAATTATAAAATTCCCACAACAATCTTGAAAAGGACACAATTTGTAACACTTGTTTTGTTGAAGAATTTGTTTTCGACAAAATTATAAAAAAGCAAGTAAATAGGATATATTCGGCTATGCCGAAACTTTGAAACCCTTCAACACATTATTTTTCGTACATACACACTAACCCAAACACTCACAAATGTATAAAATATATAATATATATCTTTTTCCCACTGAACCGATTTTGATAATTTTTTGAATGATAATGAAGTACATATAACTTTATATTCTAACAAAATTTCATTTTCATTTGTAGATTTCTAATGGACAAAATTAGAAATCTACAAATTATTTGCTGCAAGTAAGAGATTGCCTCGGATAACGATCTATATCTTTTGATATACTGAACAGATTTTACTGATTTTAAATAGGATATTTTTAGGACTATAGCATATATTCAAGATTAGTTTCATTGAGTTCTATTTAATATTTTGATACGAGCGTGATAACAAGAGACACACAGACAGATCGACAAAGCTTAATAGATTCAGATTTTGATTTGATGCAAGAATATATTTACATTACATTATTGGGTCTGGGATGATCCCTTCTTAGCATTACACATGTAATGACAAAGTTAATATACCCTCTTTACCACTTGAGGTGGTGTAGGGTATAAAAACAGAAATACTCCTTTAGGAATAAATGTTAAGGACAAAATATAATTTCTAAAGATTCTTTTGGAAAAATATTTCAATGTTATGTTGATTATCAAAAAAAAAAAAAAAAAAAAATGAAGAAAAGAGGAAAATTAAAATGGAAAATATTTGCGAAGCGACACCATCATTATTGTGTCATTTTTCTCATTTTCTTATTATCTAGAATTATAAATTGAAATAAATTTGAAATATTTTCAGCAGCAACACTTTTATATTCTAAATTCGTGAAGAGTTTTGATTATTTGGAAAAGTTTTTTTTTACATTTTTCTTCATTATAAATTGTTAACAATAAATTTGTAGATATTTTGAACGGGAATATTTTATGTAGAGGAATTATGAAGGAAAAATGATTGACACTACTAAAGACGCTTTTTTGGTAGAAATAGACAATTTCTGAGGAAATTTTTATAGTATGAGATTTAATAAAAAATGATATATTTTATGGAATAGATTCAAGTTTTATTTTTACCATGAAAAATATTTTTATTTATCAAATACAATTAAAAGTTAAGAATTTTAGTAGAGAGACAGAAAGTACATTAATTTAATGTTAAGACAGAGATGGAGAGAAAAGAGATAGAAAAAAAAAATAAACTGCAAAGGAACCTTTTGCGCATTCGCGTCGCCAAATCCGACAGAGATTAGAGCGAGCAGCTTACAAAGAAATGAATTCTTAAAATCTTAAAAGATTATTGAGAAGGAATGATGTCATGACCCAAAATAAGCAGGGTCACATCATTTCAAGGTTTCATTTACCCTGATGTTATGCCATAGTAAGCAGTTTTTCCTATACGCGTTTCTTACATGCGATAAGTGTTAAACCATACATGCGACCAATGTCCTCATTTATGCGACTTTCCCTGACAAAATAAATTGTCGTGTAGACACTGATTTTTGGCCCTGATGTCCGTAGAAATCATATGTCTAGACCCTAACGAATTGCAGCAACGTAATACTACAGAATATTACATTCACTCGGAAGTTTGAATGGCATACGGATATTGAATTCCTTATTGAAAACACTATCACCAACTTTGTCTCGAGCCTCTAAAATAATGCCCGATGCAGCACCTTGGGAGATAGGAAACTAGAACACTAGATATGTTAAGAGGATGGAATACTAGCAGAAATTCAACCATAGTTGAACTTATAATTCTCATCAGTCTTATAACGCAACAGATATATTTGTCTTTTCTAGTGTCAGATAAGCAACAAGTGAAAAATTGTGAGAAAAATTTAAATAATGGCATCAACCGCCTTCTCTGGTATCCTGTCTGATGTTTCACACTTTGAAATTCTTTACCTTCATATTCTGCTCATATGATTTTTATTCCCTGTCTATTCACACTCCAATTGCTTTGAATCGATATGTTATAAATGAAGCCTCATATTTTGGTGGAATTTATATATGTTTGATGGAGGGTATTGTTTGCAATGCTTTAGTTGTTGTTATCCTTATTGCACCGCAGCACATTTTTTCCATCGAAATCCAGACCAGAAGCGTAAAGAAGTTATGCCTTAATTACGCTTCAGTAGAGTTATTGTATAAATTTTGGATTGAAACCCCATTTAGATCTGATGGCTCTTCTACATAATGATTAATATCTGTGGGCCTTAGTTGTCCTTTCCTCTAGGTGTGGTCTCCATTTCAGTTTCCATTCCAAGATGGCCTACAAGTACTTGACTTGTGTTGTTATGTTAATTTACTTTATAACGACCGTGTAGTCCTGCTAAGCTAAGTTCTATATTTAGAGACTGTTCTACTCTTGTACACAATTTTTGGATTTTTTGTCGTAAGACGAACTCATTCGATGTTAATCTGAATTAACAACAAATGAACAAACATTTGTGACGTGTTTTCATCTGAAGCTAGTTTACACACCCTTTCTATAAAAAAATCGACCATCCAAGATGGCCAACCCCTGGAGGTATGTATTTCTTTAAACCGCCTTTACAAATTCCTCTGTTATCCTGTCGGAGTTTAATTATATCTTCTATTTTATACTTAACATTTTTCAACAAAAAAACATTTAATTTTCATTTTAAACCAAATTTCAACACATAATTTATTTTGGACATTTTAAATTTATTTATTCATTTATTTGTTTGTTTAAATTTAAAAATTTTCCTTAAATAAATTTGTTTTTCCAAATTCCTATTTTCACGCAAAAATGAAAACAAACATTTCGTTAAGTAAAACCAACAATAAATATTGATGTATTTTTAGTGAATAACAAATGCGGAATTTCAAAAACAAAATATTATGCGTCTCTCTCTGCTTCCTAATACTCTAATGGTGTTTGTTGGTCACACGCAACAAAAAAAATTATATAATATTTTGTGAAATATCCTTTCTCCTCTTTTTCGAAAAACAGGAAAAAATAAATAGAGCAGAAAATAAAAATAAGTTGAGTGTAAAGTAACGTGATCTGTTTAACGAAAAAAACTTAAATTGAATATTTTAAAGTATTAAAAAATGTTACAGGAAGTGTTGAAATCGCGTTATAAGTTACTGATTTAACAATTTTTATGCGTCCACTTGGGTTTTTATCCATTGACTTAAATCGTAACTTAAGATTGACTTATGTAATTTGGGTCAATGTTGATTTTTAAATGTCAAGAGCTATATATGGAATAGGGTAACGATAAGGATCCAATATCATCAACCAATTTGTCGTAAACTTCATATTATGTTATGATCTGAAGTTTATGATTTCACACTTTTTTGTCGTACGTCTGTTCTGTTTCTGAAGATCAGTTTAATGAAACTTTTGATAAAATCTTCTGCTATTTTGATCACAACTTTTATAGGAAATGGTTACAGATTGGATATATAATATTTGTGAAATATCCTTCTTCTCTTTTCGAAAAACAGGAAAAAATAAATAGAGCAGAAAATAAAAATAAGTTGAGTGTAAAGTAACGTGATCTGTTTAACGAAAAAAAACTTAAATTGAATATTTTAAAGTATTAAAAAATGTTACAGGAAGTGTTGAAATCGCGTTATAAGTTACTGATTTAACAATTTTTATGCGTCCACTTGGGTTTTTATCCATTGACTTAAATCGTAACTTAAGATTGACTTATGTAATTTGGGTCAATGTTGATTTTTAAATGTCAAGAGCTATATATGGAATAGGGTAACGATAAGGATCCAATATCATCAACCAATTTGATCGTAAACATATCAAATGGATTACTGTTTATGATGGTTGCTGGCAGTTTAGAACCTGGTATTTCACACTTGTTTATCGCTCGCTAATTTCTCTGCTTCTGGGCTTTCTTGCATGATCAGTTCTAATCGAAACTCGTTTTGAGGCTCCTCAAAGATCTTGTTCTGCTATTTTGATCACTTAACATTTTTATACTTCATGTAGAAAGTCTTTTATCTGGTATCACAGAGTTGGTGCTAGCTCCCGCTCCTGTGAGTGAAGCCCTCACCATGAGGTATATAGATGAAAGTTTATCTAATTCATAAATTCATTACATTAAAAATGTTCAGAATTATGATACGTGTCTCGGTACAGGGACCATTCTTCATTAGATGAATACTTCTAGAAATAGGATGAAGTTTGTTTGGAATTTCGGAACTTAAATTGAAAAATTGAAATTATTTCAGGGAAAAAATGTTGTGAAGAATTTTTATTGTCGTTCTTTCAAATCTTTAATATCTTTCCGTTCTTCAAGGGTTGAAAGTAACAAATTTTGACATTTAACTTTTTCCATTTCTTTAAACTTTCGCATACAATAATTCGAGTTTTGTGTTGAAATTTTTGCTTAAATAAGTAAATTTCTCTTCAGGTGTGTTAGTTTTCAATACATTCATATGGAAGGAAATATTTCCTTTTTGCAAGAGAAACTCTGAAATGCAAATCATGCATTCACATATATTGGAGGTAAAGAAAAATCGTTATCTGTGGAAATAATATGAAAATGATAATAATTAATGATATCTGCAAGTCCTTATATTGAGATCATATATCAATAATTTCTTTATTGCCTATTTTACATTAAATGTTAATTAAGGTTTCTAAGAGGCAGAAGGGAAAAAATATAGTTAGCTGCTGTCTAGTTTGTCCAGCCGTCCGTAAAACGCCGCATGTTTCCCTCACATCAGCAGTCATCAGATATTGCTGCGAGCCGCTTCCTAAGAAAAAGAAATAATCATGAAAATTTATCCACTGATCTTTAATCCGAAGACATATTATCCCAAGATGAGAAATGTCTAATAAATTCCGGTCCTAATATCAATTCAGCTAAAGTTTAAATTGCTTTTCTTGTTCTATGGCGTATTTGCATGAACATTTACAGTAAACGTTGTGAGCTCATGCCACATAGTTCTAGTTCAGTTCCAGTTCAGTTCTAGTCAATTCCAGTTTAGTTCTTGTTTAGTTCTAGTTCAGTTCAAGTTCGGCTTCAGTTCAATTCCAGTTCAGTTCCAGTTCATTTTCGGTTCAATTTAGTTCTAGTTAGTACTTGGATAATTACTCTCTATATACCAGATATTAAACCATATTTGGTCCACTAAGGGAACTTCTCTATGATTATTTTAAATAAATCTTAAACAGTTTTTATGTTCCAAAATCACATGAATTTAAAATCTGCTCTACAAAAATCTTATTATTTGATCTTCTTCGTGTTTTCTTAAATTTTAGAAAGCCATCACTATTTCGAGATATTTGATGTCTCTTCCCTTTACAAATTGTCCCGTCATGTTGTCATATCTCAGTTCTGTAGGTCCACCAGCTGATGAGTAATATATTCAGTTAAAGCCTCAATACCTTCAGTGGCAATATACCCCCAATATTTTTTGTACCCTTCACCACCGCAAGTGGTGAAGAGAGTATATTAACGTTGTGATTCCGTATGTAACTTTAAAAAGGAATCATCTCAAATCCCATAATGTCAATATATTCTTGTTTCAAATCAAAATCTGAGTCGATTCTGAGTGAAACTGTCAATTAGAAATCGACTGATTAGAATAAAATAATGTAAAGTTATGTGTACTTCATTTTCATCCCAAAAATGGTCAAAATCTTGTCAGTAGAAAAATAGTTATATCCACAAATAAAACTAATTTTACGACTGATTAAGAAAAACGGTTATATATTTTATAAGTTTGTGAGTATATGTTTGTATATGTGTGTATGTACGAAATGTAACATATTTATTTACACATATATATGGTGGAGGGTATTCAAAATTCGACATAACCGACTATAACATTCATAGTTGTTTTAGCTCACATAAAGAAACCTTAGGGATCATATGTCATTCAATAGAAATCAAAATTTGACTTCAATAGAAAAACCTCAAAATTCTAAATGCCAACAATCAGTGTACTTCACATCAGTTGCCAGTAGTTATAGTTGCATTTCAAAGATTCAACTTTTATGCATGATTGAGGAAAAGTTTTGGAAAAACTAAAAAAAAAAACACTGAAAAAGTCAAAAACTGTTAAATAATAACAAAAACAGCTAAAATTAAGTACATTTAAGTACAAAAATATGTTCAAATATTTAAAATGACATTAAAATAGAGAAATAAAAATATAAAAGAATTTAAGGAAATATAAGAGTATTTTAACTCAGTTATTTGCGAAAAAATTTGTTCAGAATGAAATTACATTTCATAAATCAAGGAGCGCTATAATGATATACATATTTTGTTATACCCTTCACCACAACAAGCGGTGAAAAAGTAACATTATTTTTGTCATTCTTTGTGTAACGTGTAGAAAGAACCATTTACGTATAATGTATATAAATTCTTGCATCAAATCCAAATCTAAGTCGATTCAGCTATGTCTATATCTATCTATATAGACCGAAACCTGAGGCAAACTCTATATTCAAGCAAAGAACTTTCTTAAAATTGCCAATTATAAATCAAAAGCTAAGAATGAAATTTCGTTAATATTTGCTTTCAAAAAGATACCAAAATCGGTTCAGTAGAAAAGAAGATATAGCAAAAAATTTAATGGATTTTATGACTCTTAGTCTTCCTATGTCACATTTATATAAAAAGGTATTTATATAATATACATATTTGTTAGTGTAAGTGTGTTTGTACGACAAATGACGTATTTACTTCAAACGCATTTGTAGTGAAGGACATTAAAAATTCGGCAGAGCCGAATTTAGCATTCCTACTTGATTTTATAATAACTATTTTAAAGGATAATTTAAGTAAAGATTTAAATGTATATGTAGGTATGCATGTGTATGTATGCATGTATGTATGTATATATGTATGTATGTATGTATGTATGTATGTATGTATGTATGTATGTGTATATTCTTTTATCCTGTCATTTTATATTGAAATTTAATACGATACAGTTTTTTGTGCTCACAAATAATTATGAAAAAATTAGGTCATTGCGTATATGTCGTAAATAGTTTATGTATATGTATGTGTGTATGTTTTTATAAGAGTATTAAAGAATACATATTTTCCGGAATATGTGTGTATAACTAAGTGTATATTGTTGCATATAATTTTTTTTCAAATTATATAAATTTATGAATTTTTATAGAAATTTATCGACAATATTAAAATGAACAAAAGCAAGAGTCTTTTACAAATTCTAAAGTATGTACACGAATAACTTTAAAACGATAACTTTTCAAGTTAAGTTAGTGATTAATAAAAAATTTAGATTTTGATCTTAATTTTGCGTAATAAATTACTGTTTAAAAATCTTTATCATTACAAAATCTTTTTTAAAAGCTTTGCTTCTAAATTTATATTAATTTATTTTTGTAAAACTTTTTCGTGTACAATCTATACTGTGTTGTGTTATTACTGGCATGTGTTGAGTATAAATTATGTAAATCATATGTACAAAAAATAAAAATATAATCGTTGATAGTTTGCAAAACCCAAAAGAAGAAAAAAAAAAACAAGTAAAAAGTAGGAGAGTGATAGTCGGTAAAGACCGAATATAAGCTACCTTATTATGAAGTGACTTTAATAAAATTTCATTTTAGGACTTGTTCTTTAATAAAAATGCAGGTCTTAAGATAAAATTGTGGACGTAAGTTTGTATGTATTTATGTACTTATTTTCTCTGTAAATTTAGATGTAATAATCACATCACAGATCACATGGATCTGATCAATTTGTATTTCATAGGTATACAAACATTAAAACAAAGTAGACAATTGATCACATACTGTATCATGGTTCAAGTCTGTAGCTTATCTTTCCGTAACAATCCAATTTTTTTATTTGTTTCTTCTATTTTTACAATTTCAAGTTTTAAACTACTTTCTTCATTTTCTTCTCTATTATATTTTTTGTGTTTTCTCTTTCTTAATTAACGTGGATTTTGACGTCTACTAACCAAATCTTACCTATATTCCAGATCGATGGGAACGTAGAAATTAATTGAGACATGTCCGTTTGTCTGTAAAGATGGAGAATAAAATGACAAAAAATTTCATCATGGTTTTTTGAATTCTAAATTTAGTAGTTTCATATTCAGAAGTAATTTGAAAAAATTTGATCAATGGACAAAATCGACAAAGCTGAATTCAACAATTTCACTTGTGTTGTTTAGAGTCTTATGTCCATATTTATTATCTGCTATAGAGTATCTTCCTTTCACTGGATTATCACATATTCAAATAAGTTGTGATTTTATTTTTAATAAGTTTAATCTTCTACTCATTTCATATGCTGTTCAATGTTTATAAAAGAGTGTTCCGCAAGAGAGATTTTTATATCCTACAAATGATTGTTAAGCTCAAATATACATCAATTTGTAAGTCGAATAAAAAATCAGCAAAAATTTACCACGCTTAGTTTGGACACAAATCGGTTCAAAATTTTTTCACAAAAATTCTAAATGTAAATATAATGCCAGATATAAAACTACAACTATATGCTCTATATATCGTTATTGAAGGAAGAACATTGGTCACACTGTAAAATATTTTATAAATTCACGTTACCCACGTAACTTTA
The DNA here is from genome assembly GCA_004302925.2 of Cochliomyia hominivorax. NCBI lineage: Eukaryota > Metazoa > Arthropoda > Insecta > Diptera > Calliphoridae > Cochliomyia > Cochliomyia hominivorax. The sequence continues at coordinate 31,441,223 of PYHX02000413.1, forward strand.
TGTTTTTTAACACATCAAGCAATGAGATAAGACATAACCCTTTTTTAAATTTCAGTTTAACGATTTAAGAAATTAAGCCAAAAATTGTTGTGTTGTGAAAAAAAGTAAGTCGAATGTTGAGGAACTTATTTCCTCCCAATTCAATTCAATTTTGAGACCCCATGGAAAGGTCAAAACTTAAACTCATCTTTGCTATTTCTACGTGAAATTTAATTGAAATTGTTTTTTTAAGTTACAGATTAATTTCCATTTCATTTTCTCTACACCACCGTAAGTGGTTTTTTCTGAATAAATTTAACGATGTCCATCCATCCGGCTGGCTATTCATGTAAACGAACAGGGTACAGGTTGTAATTTTTAAGATATCTGGGTGAAATGGGGTACATGTTATTTTTGGCCCAAGGACGAAGCTCATTGAAAAAGGCTCTGTTCGGTTCATTATTTCAGGTTCCTTCCATACAAATGTCTTGCCGGAATAAGGTTTAAAGCTCATAAAAATAAATATAAAGCGATTTAAACAAAATTTGACAAAAATAAGTCTTAAGATATTCTTAACCGATATGCCAAATTATACAGTGGTCCAGTGCTTCTTATAGGTCCCATACAAGCCCCCTTCGAAATATCACCTTGGAAAATTGGCATATATGTTGTTATTGTAATAATAAAAGGTTAAATAAAGATAAGTTCGATCAAAAATCAAGTTGCAAAATTATAATAGGGTCGGTCCATAATTTCCTCTAGCTCCCACATTATTCCCCTAGAAAATAGTCGTTTTAAAGAGCACAAATCCTATATAAATATTAGTACCATAATATATTGCACTCTTAAATACAAATTTAAAAATATATTTATTCGGAGATCATTCAATAATCTTTGATAGCTTGTCCGACTGCAATTTCCAAATTATTTTATTCTGTTCTTTTCTTTCGCCTGGATTTTGTGAACATTACAGTTTAGAATTCTGTAGACTTCTCGATGAAATTTGGAATGAACTAGTGATGAATCGAATTGAATTGAATGGGGTTTTATATAAAAATGTTTTATTCAAATTAAAATTTAATTAAAATATTTAGTGTCCACCGTTAATAAAGTTTTTCTGCAATAAAACTTAAAAAAAAATGATAAAAAAAAATGTATTCAAGGTAAAATTTAACTTCCATTGAGTTCTCATGAGACTCCTATAAAACCCTAATTTTAGTTTCTAATACTTAAAAAATCATCTCTCTTGGACACTCTAATACTCGAATAAATGTATAGAAATATAAGATAAATTTTACTTTTACTTTGCATTTAAATTTCCCATAAATTTACGCACATCGTGTTAAAGACATCAAAGAAGTGTGTCACAACGTTTAACTTAGAATTTTATAGAGAATTTAAGTAGAATTTTGAAATGCTGCTGTTTGTTGCATTTATAGCTTTTTTGCTGAAATTGTGCTGACATTTGCATTTGTATTATAAATTATCTTAGATTTATATTCGTATTGAGATTAAAATCACAACACAAAATAATAAAATGTCTATAGATGCAACATGTTGCACAAATCTCTGTCAGCTCATTGAACTACTTTAAATGAGTTGGAATGAATGAATGAATGAATGAATAAATGAGTAAGTGAAGGAGTGAATGTAATTTAATGATGAAATAAATGAATAGAAATTAAAGCGTCACTAGTTGGTTGATTAAATAAATTTTTATTAATTAATATTTAGTTTGAAAAATATTTTGTTGGATTAAGAGTTTATATTTTATTAAAAATAGTTTTACAGCACTTATTTCGTTAGTATTAAAATAGTTATGAAATGCATGTACTTTATTTAGGTCAAGGATCTTTTTAAAATGAGAATTTTAAGATAATTTCTTTAATACCAATTTTTAGTAATTTCTATTCCACTTACAGGAATATTATTATAATTTACAGTGGGCTAGAAACTGTTCAATTATGCATATAAAATATTTCAGCAGTTTTCTCGAATTGTCTCCTATTAGTGTTCCGACAATATGAAACATATACATGACTGTTATTAATATTCTTTAAAAAATAAAATATATTTAAAAAAAAACTTTATCGAAATCGTGAAAAGCCTTCACTTGTAAAATTCACTCATATGAAAATTTTTCAAGTTGGTTCAAATATAATGTGGTGAGGTGTCCAGATTTGGGATTCTGTGGAGCACAGCCCGTTAGATTCTCAAAGTGCAAATTCAAAACTTATACTCGTCTACACCTCTGTTATCTACATTTGGAATTTTATTCATTCATAACGAAGATGTTCTTAAGTAACAGACTTGCAACTTAAGAACATCCACATAGGCAGCATATGATATTTAAGAGGACAATCATCTAACACTATTATTCTATATTCGATAAATGCTTTCTTAGTTTTCTTTTTTAATTTTCCTTAAACTTTCTTTTTTATTCTCTAATTTAAGAAGTACTGAAATTTTTTATGAAATTCCAAATTGTGATTTTTTTAGAGCATCAAAAGTACGTGGTTGGTGTAGGAGATTGAGTGTGATTGAAGGTTTTCTTCATTTATATTACCAAAATTATAATCTAGGTTAAGTTAAATAGAGGAGTCTAATTCTATAAATGAGATCTCATATTGATAGACATATACCGAAGGTGCTATTTGGGTTAGTTGTGTGCTTCCAATCTGGAAAAGAATTTTATGCTATGAATGGTCAAAGAAATTGCTTATTATGTAACATATTCCACAGTGACTTTCAGATCACTCCACTAGGTTCATATTGATAGACATATAACTAAGCTGCTATTTTGGCTTGTCTTGTGCTTTCAATCTGGAAAAGAATTCTATGCCATGAATAGTCAAAAAAATTGCTTATTATGTAATTTATTCCACAATAACTTTCAGATCACTCCACTAGATTGGGTTATGTCATTCAAAAAGTTCTGAATTCTCAGAGTTGTGAAGGCTGTGCAATGAAAGTTTTCCGTCATTTCATGCCCTGCTGTGCGGCCTGAAGAATGAAGTATTCTCCAAAAACAGCCATCAGCACATCATTACTCAACTCACTTTAATTTAAATAATTCAACATATTTAAGATTTTCTTTTCTTCTAGATTTTCCCAAAGTATCTTTGCAGTTCAGGTAACTATTTTATTATTCCACTTTTGTAGCTTTTACAGCGCAAAAATGCATTGATTTTTATAAGCTAATCGCTAAAAGCCTTCTAGGTGTTATTGACAGATTACTGGCTTCCTCATTTTCTAGAACTTCGTTGTGTCCGTGTAAGTAGATTATGTGTTCACTTCCATCCTGGAGTATTCATTGATAGCTTCTTTGTAATCCAGGATATTTATAGATGGGATTCATTAGAATAATCCTATCATAAAGTATTCTGTCATCAAAATTAAGAATACTGTCAATGGAGGTTTTAGATGCCCAGAGCTTACTCTTATCATTTCTTCTAAAAAAATCCGCAAATCATGAGTATCGCTTCCGAGAGTTTCAGAAATTCAAACAAATGTACAGAAAAGGACTAACTTGTTCTGAGAAGTGTCTATTTTCATAAATTCTGAATTTTTTCGAGAAAAACTGGCAGCTGTACTTCGCAAATGTAAATTAATATGAGAACAGCTATGCCAAGATCATGTCTACTTTGGAAAATGTAAATTTATAGTAACTACTGAATTTTCGATGAAAAATGAGAAACCACTATTTTGGACTCCATAAAAAAATATATATCCATCTATTTTATGTTTTCATAACTTTTATTCTTCTTTATTATTCTTTGAAGACATCATTTCTGTATCTCTACAAAATTGTTTAACTCTGTCCCATTGTTTGATGAAATCGAACTTTTCATTTTTTTGCTCTCTAAAAAACCTACTTAATTCCGAAAAAAATATTAAGCTCAATAAAGTTTGCTACAAATCATAATTGTTATGGTCTTGTTGTTGTTTCTTGTTTATCACAATAATTTTGCTCTTCAACTTTATTCAAGCTGCAGCATTTGATTGCAGGAAAATTTTAATTTACTTTTTGAATTACAATTTTATTCTCTCTACATTTCTATACCTTTTCTCCTTCCCAACTATTAGTTTTAGCCTTGAGTCTAGAAAATTCACACAATGGCAACAAATAGAAGGCAGAGACCATGGAAATAGAAAATATTTCATGTTGCTAAAAATGAAATTAAGTAAAATAGAAAATCACCAGGAAGAGTAACCAACAACAAACTAAACAATCAACAAAATAACAACAACAAATTGTTCCGTTAATGAAAGAAAAAAATTTTGTTTTCTAACATTTGGGCCAAGTTCTATAGAGAACGAAATAATGAATGAATGAACCAACAAACAATAGCAATTCATTCAGGTGAATATTTAAATCCTCTACATAGACAAGACAACAACAACTGTAATGATCATATACAGTATAGAGCAGAAGAAACGCAACACATAACCACGTCAGTTTCAGTAACGTCTCTTTCATAATAACTAAATTATCTAACGGGAAAAAAGTCTAATGATAGTCGGTAGTGAGCGTTACTTTCTTCGCAAATGAACAAATTGAAGTCTCTTTTGGGCCTTCAACTATGTGCTAAAGGTTGAAAAATGCCTTATTTTCATTTAACATAACTCCCGAAGGAATGATAAGGTATTCTAAGCAATAGAAAGGAAAGTTTTGAATTTTTGAAATGGTGTATGAACAGTCAAGTGAAATGTCCTGTAGAGCGATGAATCAAATTTAATTTCTTTCACATCACATCTCCGTTACTGGACCATGTTTATATCGTCTTGTGATTGCCAGACGTTGGTTATTATTGATTGTCTTGATGAAAAGCTCAAAAGGGACTCAAACTTGCCAATTTGCGAGAAAAAGAAACTCCCAATATGGGATTTCTGTCAACGTACCAAAAAAGACGAGACAAGTAAATTACAGACAAGTAGATTATAGTTATTATGAAACAGACATTACATGTGTTGTGTTTTTTTTTGCTCGGTACTGTATATCCATCCTGTCTTTATTGTTTGTCAACGTTTTACTCCCTTCTCATAATTTTCGTTTTATTTTCCTAAAACGCTAAAGGGAAATTTTTATTAATGTTTTTCTTTTCTTTTATTCCATTTCATTGTTTAGTTAATGTTTGTAATAAAAATCTAAAAAAATAAAGAAAAATTAATATTTGCAATGGATGGATGTGTTATTGTTCCATGTTGTTGTGCATTGTGCTTTCCAGAAATAAATGGCCCCCATGTCTCTATGTTTAGTATTTGTCATTTAGTTAAAAGATTAAAAAATGAAGTATTTAATTTACGGAAGGAACAAATTATTTTTATTGAAAGATACATATTTTCTAAGTAATTAAGTTGTAAGACAGAGACGTTAGGAATACTTAAAGGATACAGAAATGGAGAATATGGAAATTACTAAGAACTGTCATCATTTTTGAAAACATTGGTGGTTGGGTTTTAATGCACTTTTGCAGATGTCTGTAATGGGTTGAACAAATAAAGCTACTAACACTTTAAATATTCCGATCTGCCGATGAGTAGATAATGAATACTAGCGATATTCGATATATATCTGTCCGTTTGTCTGTTAATGTAATGTTGTGAATAATCTATATATTTCGATATATTTTTTAAATGATATTGATCGGTTCAGTATTTCGATTGGTGCTACATAGCACTAATCGAAATCGAGGAGCATTTATATTAGCAAAATGTTTAAAATACATCTAAATCCTTTAAAATTTCAGAAAATTTTTGAAATTTTAGTGAAAATTTGAATTTTAAGTGAAAATTTGAATTTTTAGTGAAAATTTGATTTTTAGTGAAAATTGATTTTTTAGTGAAAATTTGAATTTTTTGTGAAAATTTGAATTTTTTGTGAAATTTGAATTTTTTGTGAAAATTTGAATTTTTAGTGAAAATTTGAATTTTTAGTGAAAATTTGAATTTTTAGTGAAAATTTGAATTTTAGTGAAAATTTGAATTTTTAGTGAAAATTTGAATTTTTAGTGAAAATTTGAATTTTTAGTGAAAATTTGAATTTTTAGTGAAAATTTGAATTTTTAGTGAAAATTTGAATTTTAGTGAAAATTTGAATTTTTAGTGAAAATTTTAGTGAAATTTGACTTTTTTAGTAAAAATTGAATTCTTTAGTGAAAATTTGAATTTTTTAGTGAAAATTTGAATTTTTAGTGAAAATTTGAATTTTTAGTGAAAATTTGAATTTTTAGTGAAAATTTGAATTTTTTATTGAAAATTACAATTTTTAGTGAAAATTTGAATTTTTTAGTGAAAATTCCACAAATAGAGTTCATTCATGCAGTTGCCAGGCATACGTCTATTATTTTTTATTGAGAAGCACGGACAATCACATAAAAGATGAAACAAATTTTCATTTTTCTCGAAATTATTACAACCGCGACACTGTTCATTAAAAGTTTAACTTCCTAACATGGAGTGAGCAGTGATTACTGAGAGCAGCATATATACATCTCTGCGACCATGATTCAGTAGACGCCTCGTATATAATTGGTATATTACTTTAAATGTTCCTACCAAATTTATTGGTCCACAAAACGCCGTAGCTCCCAAAAAGGATTGTTATAATCTGAACAATGCAGATTTGATCTAAATCACTTCTCCTTACGGACTCTGAAAGATTTTAGGTTAGACCGGAAGCGGGATTGCAACCGACTCCACGTTGAATATATTAAATGCAGAACCATTACTGGCGTCCCTTTTGGCCTAAATGTTAATCCAAATGTTATAGTCTCTGATAAGGTTACTTCCATTCCACCCAACTCTGAAGACTGCTTGAAATTTGGTCTCTTCATGTGGTAAAAATTAACAAGTATCTTCAGTTGGTCCGTGAGATTCCCTAGTCATTTCGTTCAAATAAAAGAAAATTATTAAATTTATTTTTGGACCCATAATTTGATGTCATTTAAGCTCTTGAAGAATATGTCTGCATGAATTGATTGACACATTGCCGATATTGAAACACATTTTTAATGAAGCGATTTTACTGGTTTTAGATTTTTATTCAATAATATTTTTCCAAAATTAGGACTTGTAAAGTGTTCACAACCTTACGTGGAAAGAACAGACATCATTAAATCGTATTTTGTGCCGATTGGGATATTTTAATGTAAAGCATTACTATTTTCTGGGCGCTAGAGACATCCGATGAAACGCCGATAACTATAATCACTTATTGTGATTAATAAATTTTGTATAAAAACTAAAAACAAAAATTCAAATTTCAAATTTAATTTTTTCATGAAACTTTTCTTTATTTCTTCTTACACAAAATTTAGTTCTTGAATTTATAAATTTTTAAGAAAATTGAGTATTTTTAATATTTTATCGTTATATTGAATTGATATTTATAGACTTTTTAATCTAAACAATATAACTAATTGCATTTAAAATTTAATAAATAAATAAATAAATCTAATGAATATTTATGAAAGTTTTTATAAATTTATGTAAGAAATTTGTAAGTGTGTAATCACTTTCAATTATTTTGCCCAAACAAATTTAGATCTGTTCATTTACAATTTTTTTCATTTTTATATTAAAAAAATCCCTCCATACGAAAATCCCTATTTAATTAAAATGTATATAAAGAATATATTTCTTTCTTTTTTTTCTTATACATGAGCCAAAAGATGTTAAAAGAAAATTTCTTGACTGTACAAATTTATATACATTTTTTTTTTACTTTTTTATAAAAAAAGTGTTTCATTTTTTTTCTTTTACTTCGAAAATATACAAATTTAATATATAAAATTTTTTACAAAATAAATTTAGAATATTTTGTTAAGAAAAATATTTTTTTAAATAACAATTCGGCTATGGCGAATCTTCCATACCCTCCACCACAAATTCGTCTGAAGTAAATACGTTATGTTTCGTAATACACGTTTTTCACATACACGCACGATCGTATCCATTAATATATATAAATATTAATACATTAAATATAATACAGGATCTCTTCATGAATCATTAAATTAAAAATTTTAGCTACAACTTTTTTCTAACTGAACACGATTTAGTTTTATTATTAAACCCTGCCACACTGCTATTATGCATTTTGTGCAGATGTTTGTAACATACAGAAAAATTATATCGACTCAAGAAAAAGTGATTTTGAGTCTATGTCTGCTTGATGATTGTAAAAAATTATGATTCGAATTGACCATTTCGTCATATTAAGTACCTCCCATGCAGATTTCTACCGGAAGGAGATTTTAAAGGCTATAGGCCTATCTTATGACATTCTTAACCAACATTCTAAAATATGTGATCGTCTTTACTTCTCATAGGTCTCATATAAATCCCTTTTCAAATATCACTTTTAAGGAATAAATCTCACGAGCAAAAATCGATGTGCAAAATTATACGAGGTCTTTATAATTTCTTGTAGCTCCTATAAACTCAAAATAACATGGATATTACACCTAAGAATAAATCAGAAAATAAAATATATAGTTGTACAATTTGATTGATCTATTTGTTCTTAAATTTGTTGCAACTGCCATTTTTAACAAAAAATGTGGTGTAGGGTATTTGAAAATCGGGTATAACCGAATATACATTCTTACTTGTTTCTGGAGTGGTAATGAAGTTCAGATAACTTAATACTAAACTCGATTTATAATTGAAAATTTTACGAAAGTTCTTTGCTTGAACTTTGGGTTTGCCTCAGATATACATGAACATTTTTTATATACTAAAACGATTTCGTTAGTTTAAAATAAGAAACTTCTCACAACTTTAAAAAATACTCAGGCCAAATTTCATTGAGCTCTGCCGAATGCAAGAATTTATATACATTATAAAGTTTGGAGTGATATATTTTAGCGTTACACACGGAATGACAAAGTTAATATACCCTGTTCAACACTTATGGTGGTGTAGGATATAGAAATTTCTTTAAAAATATTATGCATAATATTGAGTATATATGTATGTGTGAATTTCATTTCAAATATTGCACATGTGTTGCATACAACAAAAAATATAATAGTTTACATTTTTCTAACAATATATATTTTTTAATGAAATTACTCATGAATCTTTGGACAAAATATTTACTTTATACGTTAATGTAGGATGCAGTTACAGTAGGCTGGAACACATGCGATCAGAATGAATGATGACAATATATAAAATTGAAATCACAAGAATTTATACATCGTGAAACAAATCAATAGTAGCAGTTGGCCATCCATTTACTACAACACATTTTTTTCTGTCAGTCAGACAGGGGCGATACTATATAATTAGTTCTACTTATATTGAATCACCGTAATGTAGAGTAGATGAATCTCTTTTGTTAGTATATGTACTTAATTATAAATTACTTAACAGTTCAGTGGTTAAAGTTAAATGAAATTAATTTAAAAATCAGTGCTTCATATTGCAAAAATAACTTTAATAATTAAAGAACAGAAGAGCAGACACTTTTATAAAATAGATTTTTTATTATCAACAAAATTCAAAGCAACAGATATATTTCATTTTGAGTTACAATCAGAGATATAAACAATTCTATTATAAATTTATTAAATCAACTTCTCAGGAAATAAAGAGCACCACCACAAGTGGTGAGGGTATATAAATTTCATCTCAGATCCCATAAAAAATATATATTCGTACATCAAATCAATGTCTGATTCGATTAAGCTTTGTTCCTGTCTGTCTATCCATTGAAAACATTCTCAATCCTGGGATAATGCTGTTATCTTAAGCAAATTTATGTATAAAATCGGTAATATCGGTCTACTTGTAAAAAAGCTAAAGGCCGGTATTTGAAACAACCTTTAAATTCCGAAGAAAAACTTTTCTAAAATTTCCATCAAAAAGTAATTAGATTTAGATCAAAATTTTATTCCCATACAGCTATACGATCTCCATCATCCCACAAAAAATCATCAAAATCGAATAAACCTAAAGAAAATAGACTAAAATTTATTAAAGTTCAGTTCTTAGTCAATTCTACTTTAGTTCTTGTTCTTAGTTCGTTTCTTTTTCAGTTAAGTTCTAACTCATCTCTGGCTCAGTTCCAGTTTAGTTCTAATTCAGTTCTAGTTCAGTTCAGGTTCAGTTCTAGTTCAGAACAGGCAAACAGCAAGACGGGCGGACAACGCCGATCAGTATACTTTATTATAAAACAATATTTTTTCTGTATGGTCCTCCATCCTCCCATTGTGCAAATACAAATGTTGGATGTAAAATATTAAGTATTTATCGGCTTATTTTTATTTATTTCTCTATGCCTTTTTTAAACTTCATTAAAATATATTTCACTTAAAATGTCTATAAAAACCATTTATAATTTATGTCCTTTAATAAAAACTTTACTATTTGAACAACAATTATGGAAAAAACATAAAAATCACATCTGGTTTTCTACTAAAACAGATAAAAAACTATTTTCTTTTTTTATAGTTCGATGAAAAACCATTAATTTTTATGTCTTCAATAAAAAATAAAAGAAAAACTAAGATTTTCAATTTATTATTTTTATAAATTAAAAAAAAAGAAAATAATTTATAAAGAGAATAATATTTTACATCGCCACTGCGCACAGTGATTCGTTGTCATTCAGAAGTCGGAAAAATTGGGTATTCCAGAGTTCTGAAAAATTGCATACATCTATATATTGGAATATATCCTTAAGTTACAAAAGTTCAAAAGAATGATCGCAGAAACCTGAAATTTTGTAATTATGACCTTTATATAGTTAAATTTTATAATATATATTATTCTATTATGGAAAGAAGGATAAAGCAACTGTTATACTTAAAAATTGCATTAAATTATCCAAAATAAACCTTTTTTATAAAATAATGCAACCTTCTCAATTTTATTTTGTAAGCTTCTTTATCGTGCAAAAATTCGTTAATTTGGTAAAGTATATCAAAAATTATTTAAATATTACTTTTTGCTAACTAAATGTATTTATGTATTTATTACAGCGAGTATACTTAATAAAATATATGTGTATATATATTCATAACTCATACGTCTAAGTATTTTTTATTTTTGGTTTGAATATAATATTACGAATAACAACAATATATTTATATTCAATTAATAGTCATCATCATCGGTAGATATATTATTGAAAAAATTTTAATAATACTGGTTTTGCTTTTTTATATCTAACAAAAAAACCTGCAGCTGTTCACTTTTGATTATTCATCTTTACGTATGCATAAATTAATGTTATTTAATTATAAAATAAAAATTTAAGTTTTGACATATTCCCAGATGAAAATTCGGTATTTTGTGAGAAATGTGTAGAAAATGTAAATAAATTACGTTTATACATAATAGTTTTTCTCAAATTTAACATTAGAACTGGCAGCTGTTCTCTTTTGATTATTACTATTTAAGTTTATATAAATAAATTAAAACCAAAACTTAAAATATACGTTCCCCGTTTTATAAGGTGAATATGTGTCTATTTTGTAAAATTTCATAAAATGTAAAAATATCGCCAGTGTAAAATATAAATATTTTTGTGCCAAATTTTTCAATTATAATATGATTTTTGTGTTCTCTGGAGGAGTCTATCTTAACTCAAGAAAAATTTTATTTATTTAATATTGATATTATCATATAGATTAAACAAAATTTCAGTTCATCCTGATTACTTAAGTAGTTTTGTCCATGAGACTAATAACTGTGCTTCACTGCCAAGTGTTCTGATGTAAATTTTTATAATTTTTGAAGAGAGACGTGAAACATTATTATTTGGCTATAATGTTATGCCTTGAAAATTAAAAAAATTCCACCCTATTTTGGAAAAAAGAACTCCTGCCAGTAACGACGATAAACTGATGAAAATTTTAAATATTAATGTCTTTTTATACCCTCCATCAACACAAGTGATAATAAGGGTATATTAACATTGTCATTTCCTATGTAACGCCGCAAAATGAATCATCTTGAACCCTACAATATATGCATATTTTTACATCAAATCAAAATCTGAGTTGATTTAGCTATGTCCGTATGTCTTTCTGTCTGCATATTGGAAACATTCTCACGCCAAGGATAATTGTCCGAAATCAATGAATTTCGGCCGAATTGTTTGTTATTGTCCTAAAATTAGTTTCCTTATTAAAACCAGAAATATGGATTCATTAGCAAAATAGTTATAAAGCGAACCCAGAAACAAACTCAGAATTCCGAAAAAGAACTTTTCTTATTTTCTCTACAAAATTTAATTGAATTTAAACAAAAATTAAAATTTTACGTAAAATTACATGTATATAATGATCGTACATAAAACAAAACAAAAACATCAAAATTGGATTAATAGAAGAAACATTATAGGCTATAGAATACAAAATTGAGATCCTAACAAAATTCCAAGTGCATATAGATCGCAATTTTAAAGATAATTTTCTGAAATTTGCCATATTTTGATATAATAAATGATGATATAATAATTGTTAAACCCAAAAAAAAAAAAAAATAAATTGTACCGGGGCCTATCTCCCATATATAAGGCTCCGTTTCCGAAAACTTTCAAATATTAACCAATTCTATTGAAATTCGGATAAATAATTTGTTAACTGTCTTCGATATATATACATTAAGGGCTCTTCTCAGAAAACGGTTTTAGGCTTCATATTGAATTTCGGCACGATCACTTTTCTAAGTGTTCTGAATATTTGATATTAATTTCAACAATAACGATTCATATTTTGCTGATTTGAGGCCCTTTCCCGAGAGTTCTTAATCTTATAAAACTAAAAAGAAAAACTAATTCTATTGAAATTCGTCGCAATTGTTTCTCTAATTATCTTTAGTATATTTTTGTTATTTAACGAATATAGGGAACTATTTAAGGTCACTTCCCAGAAAAAAGTTTTAAGCTTAAAATTTGATACAATTTGGTAAAATTACTTTTTTAAACTATTTTAAATAATTAATTACGCTTTTACAATATGTCATCCCTCAATAGTGTTTAAGACTTAAAAGATTCTTAAATATGGGCCAATTCTTCGAATTTCAGGCATTTATCTAAATGTTAAATACATGCAACTAATTTTATGCCTATTGTATCTTTTATAAAAAATTCCTGGTTTAACAGCATTTTTAGTAAAATCGGTCATTAAAGAAAGGTACTTTCTGAAATATTTTGGAAATTGTGTTTAAATTGGTAAACTAATGGTGTAATGTCTTCAACTTAACTCAATTTTCGTAAAAAATTAGTGAAGGAGAGTGTTAAAGATTCGGCATAGCCGAATTTAATATTTTACTTTGTTTAATTTTTATTTCAAAAATTTCTAAAATTTAAAAAAAAAAAAATTCCTGGTTTAAAGCAAGTAAAATATTAAATACTTTCTGAAATAAAATAAATTGGTAAACTAATGGTGTAATGTCTTCAACTTAACTAATAATAATAATAATAATAATAATAATAATAATAATACTTATTGATCAATTAAAATGTAGTCATTTCTTAACCTGTTGCTTTTCATCTGCAAACTCTAATAATATTTTTTTTTGTTTTAATATGGAAAATGTGTAAAAATAAATTTTCATATTTTTAGTTATAAATAAATTAATAAAGTTTTTCTTATTTCATTCCAGATAAAATTGAAACACCCACATTTTATTGGGTTATTTTTACTTTCTTTTTTGAGAAATAAACATGTGTTTTTAAGTTTATCTCTAGAAATTATCAATATATTTCTAAATGTGCAGGTTTATTATTTATTTATATTTTTAGCAATAAATTAAAAAAAGATGATTTACGACTATGAAACTTGATATATTTCTTTTAATAAATAAACAAGAGAAGATAATGATTCCGATGGAAAAAAATTAATTGAATATAATGAAGATTTTAATTGGAAATGAAATGGGCCTTTAATGCAGATTTTTGACTTCTTTTTATACCCTCCACCATCACCAGCGAAAAGACGCACAAAAATGGATTTTGAAAAATAAAGTCGCATCTAAAAGGTGATTTTCGGAACAAAAGTGAAATTACGTGAATTTTAACGAAATTTCGTGAAGTTTTATGCCGAAAGTCCACATTATAAAAAAGAGGACAAATAGTCGGAATTTGCAACAAAAGTCGCACAACAAATGGTGAAGAGGGTATATTGACTTCGTCATTTCGTGTGTAATGCTAAGAAGAAATCATCTTAAACCTCATCATCTTAAACCAACGTATATATAGTTTTGCATCAAATTAAAATCTGAATCGATTTAACTATGTCCATCTGGCTGTTATTGGTGCGCTTATATCCACAATAATTGATTAAGCCAAATGAAATTTGGTCTGACTATTTGCTAAAGTCTGAGATGCCTCCTCTTTAAAATCAGCAAAATCAGTTCAGTATTTGAAATGATATAGTCCGATATCTGAGGCAATCACTATATTCAAAGGAAGAACTTCCTTAAAATTGTAAATTATAAATCGAAAAAAGAAAAGAAAAACTTTTTCATATGGAAAAAGTCTGTGGGTATATGTGTGAGTGTCTATATAAAAACATAATATATTAACTTCACAGACATTTGTGGTGGAGTTAATGGAAGATTCGGCATAGCCGAATACAGCAGATTTACTTATTATATTTAAAAAAAATTGCCTCATAAAATAATTTTTTTTCAAATATAATTGAGGGCCATAGCAAATAATGCCCATCCGCGCAAAATTTTCTGGTATAAATCTTTACAGGATTAAAAATAAATTAGTGCTAAATTCAGTTAAAACATTAGTTTCATAAACTCAAACCACCCATCTAATTGGAACTTTGAATGAAAGTTTCCTATACTATTGCGATCGAATATGATCAATTTCAATATGAATAGACCTTGACCAAAACATGTACCAAATTTTATCAAAATGTCTTTAAAATTAAAAAATGTCCTTTACATGGACCACCAGTCGTGCAGACAGGTTTAAAACAAATTTTGTTCTGTCAATCACCACTGTAATGAAAAAATAGTGATTTTTTATAAATTGATTCGTCATGTTTTTTTCTTTCGAATCAGGTCATATATCATTGTATATAATTTAATAATTTCTCATTTTTGTTCTTTGATGATTTTCGTCGTAAAAATATATTGTTGATCCAGATTCCTTAAATCTTAAAAAATTCATATGTAATGGGAGGTACTTTCCCGCTTGTTATATTGGAAAAAGTTATAGCATATGTTTCCATCCAGACATCTAGAAAGATTCCGTGAAAATTCCAAGTAAACAATTGAACAAATACATATACAATTCAACATGAGTAGACTTTCTGTGAAACTAACGAATATAAATAAATTAATATTTCTCAGATGTTATAAAAACAAAAAAGAATGTTAGAGTCGGTCATAGCCGATTGTTAATCACATTGATTATAAATTGTAATTACAAAAAAAATGAACGACCCTAATATAATTTGATTTTTTTAACCATTTTCCTGGGGGTTATATGGGAGCTAGAGGAAATAATGTACCGACCCTCCTAAAATTTTCGATTTTTGCTTATATTTATCTTAATTTGACCAATTTTTATTAAAATACCAACGTATATATGAGATTTATGCTCTTCAAAGTGGTACTTGGAAAGAGGCTTGTATGGAATTTATGATAAGGAATGGATTGACGCCAAATTTCCGTTGATTTGTCTAAAGGATTTTTATGAGCTTAAAACCTCATTCCGGGAGGACATTTGTTTGGGAGGTACCTGAAATATTAAACCGAATATGGCCAATTTCAGTAGGCTTCGTCTATAGGGCGAAATAATAATAGAGTGTTCACTTTATTAACATGAACAGGCAGCTGGATGGACAGACGGAAAGAGGGACATTGTTAAATCGATTCGTAAAGTTATTCTGAATCGAGCAGTGTACTTATATCCTTTATTGTAGTTTATTCGTTTATATATTCGGAATTTTTATATATTATAAGCGAATCATAACATCTATACTTCACACGAATTTGTGATGAAAAAAATGCTATATTCGTATAGCATTTTTACTTGTTTAAAGTGACTTTAATGTTTAATCATTTAGCAATTATTGGACCTAACACGCTTAATTTCAATAGGTTTCGTCCATGGGACGAAATATTACATAACAAATTTTATCAAAATATCACAAAACTGAGACCTCACAATATTTATATGAACTGCCAGCCGAACGGGCAGACAGACAGAAGGACGGACATTGTTAAATCGATTCAGAAAGTAATTCTGAGTCGAGCGGTATACTTATACCCTTCAATATAGATTATTCATTTATCTATTCGGAATTTAATCTGTATAAATTTTCCTAGAGATTAATGTTGTGCATTTTTCTATTTAAATGTTAAAGGTAAACTAAATTTCAGTTCACACTAATTGTTTCTCAAAAAGCGATGCAGATAATATCTGCTTTATTAAAACTTTTATATTAATTATTCAGAATAAAATGCTTAATAATGATGATTATCATTATTTACTAAAATTATGACGTTAATAACAAGAAATATATTTATAATGCCACTTTGAACCTTCATGATGAACTAATTACGTTTGTACTTATGACCAGTTCCATTATTATGTTTTTATCTTTATATTTATCTTATATCAAACTATTTGTTTGCTCAGTTATACCTTAATGAAAATTTAGTTAATAAATGTTGGCATAAATTCATAATTTTCAATTAAATGCCATCAATTGGAATTCAATAACCTCAATTTTATTTCAATTTGATATTTTTTTGTCTTTTATCACAAAATGTTTTCTTCTTAATCTCTTTTAAACTAAAATTAATTTGGTTTAATAAAATATCAAATCTAAATGATAAACTACCATAAGTCATTTATTAGTATAAAATATTAAATATTTCTTTTTTTTTGGTTTTTTATTAAATTTAAATATTTACTTGGTTACCTACGTGTCCATCTATACATATCGACACTTTAATTTAAAACGCGGTTACTGTTATTCAATTGACCTAAATTTATTAAAATATGAATATTTTTTTAAACCGTATTTTTATACCCTCCAACAACATAACTGCTGATGAGGAAACATTAACTTTGTCATTACGTGTGCAGCAAAACAAACTCTGAGTCTATGTCCGACTGCCTATGCGTCTGTATGTCTGTTGTTGGCACGCTCACAACCACAATAGTTGAGAGAGCGCAATTAAATTTCAGGTGAGTATTTTTTATAGTGCTGGGAAGATTTCTTAACAAAACCAGTATAATCGGTTAAGATATATAAAAATATATAGGTCAATATCTGGGACAATCTCTAAGTTCAAGCGAAGATCTTTAGTAAAAGTGTCAACATAACATATTTACTTCACACCCATTTGTGTATTGAAGAGTATTCCAGATTCGGCATAGCCGAATATATCATTTTTATTGTTTAAACTGACTTAAATATGTGTATCTAGTTGGCATTTATCGGGCCATATTAAGTTATAAATCTTTTTAATGTCCTTCTCGAATAGGGTTTTGGGGTAAAAAGGTTTTTATTCTTCATATCACTCTACGGGTCGCAATTTTGAGATATTTCGATGAAATAAGTTAGATATTATTATTTTGGCTTAAGGACGAAGCCTGCTGAAATGACCATGTTCAGCCGATTCATTAATTTTCTTATGTTCCATACATACAAATATCATTTTGAAAGGCGGAAACTCACATATACATTCATTTGATATATAATTTCCCTAAAAAGTCCTTTTATATACACGAATTTTGTTCCACAAATCATCTATAAGGTACGACTTTGTTATCCAAAAAATCCTCATTTAATGCAACTTTTCGTAAAGCCTCAACGGTAACGCAGTCTCCATTAATTAAATAAATTAAAGGTATATACTTCGAACAAAAATCTTTGTAATCGGTACTATGGAGACTCTTAAAATATTATGGTCATTCTCATCGATTTGTATCACAAAAACATAAAAAACGTATAATACAAATATTGTTCAATACAAAAAATTAACAAAGAAAAAATAGTTATTGAACTATCGTAAGAAGTGTGTGTGTGTGTTGTTTATAAACCACTTTATGCCAAAAACTTAATTAAACTTTTACGAAAAACTACAAAAACAAACAACTAACCAACTATATAGTGGTAAATAGTTAAATGTAACCCAGCAAACAAAAATTCTTAAATGTGTAATATAAAAACAGGCAAACAGTTCCCTTTTAAATAAATCAAAAATTATCTTAACAAAATTTATTAAAAAATTAAAATATTTAAGAAAAACAAATATTGTTTGCTGGGTTATTAAGTTAACATTTTTGAGTGGTTGTATGTTTGCATTTTAAGTTAGTCTGTTATTATTACATACTTTGCTTTAATTATAGAAATTTTATAAATTATTTGATTGTATTATTTATATTTCAAGGAATTTCCAAGCCCCATAGTGCACTTTAATATAAAATTTATTGAGGGAAACTAAATTTTGTAACTTTGTTTAGTGCAATTAAAAAAATTTAATTAGATCCATGATAGATTTTGCATTGAAACGGTTTAAAAATATTGTTGCCATATGATCCTTTATTTAATGCATAAACTTTAAAGTAGCTAATTCAAATAGTCTCCATTGCTGACTTTTATTATGTGAACTGGAGGTTGTGTTTGCCTTTAGATTTTATTAAATTAATCCCAGATTTAATTAAATTAAATAAACATAAATGAAATTATACTGTCATGAATTTTTCTATAAAAAATTTACAAAAGAATTATTTTTTTAGAAATAAAAACATTTTATAAGTATTAATGCCATATTCGACTGTGCTGAGTCTGAAATACCCTCCACCACTTAATTGAAGACAATTATCAAGTTGTCGAAATTTCGATAGAATTGATTATATTTTATTCCGGGTAGAGGCATAATAATGGAGTAATAACCAAATATGACCGATGATTATCAAACAACTTTCATATATTAAAGACAGTTTAAAAATGTTTATTCAAGTAACAGTTTTATAAAGGGTCTTATATAGAAGCTTTAGCAAAATGTGGACCGAGATTGCTTATATAAATAATGTACATTAAAGATGATTCTATTTAAATCTATTTATCTTTTGTTTAAAAAAATTAGAAAAGTACTTTTCAGAATTTTGAGATTGTCTCAGATATCGGTCTATTGCTTATTTGCTGATGAACTGATATATCTTGTTTTAAATAGCAAACTGCTTTTGACAATGAAAAATAATGTGGCCGAATTATATTAAATTCGGACAAATATTCTACGTGTGATAATGCTTCCAACAGACAGACGGACGGATTTGATGAAAGAATATATATACTTTATGGCATAAGAGATGATTCCTTCTTGGTGGTGATGAGTGACGTGATCGTGGACATAGTTGGTGGATAATCCTTGTTAGTCACTCTCAAAATGCGCTTTATTTATTAGAGCTTTAACTGATATAGAGAAGTCATATTATGTTTTTTCTTCAACCAATTTTATATTTTCACTATTTTTCACAAAAATCGACATTTTTGTGAGGAATAAGAGTAATATAGGTTATCGCTATTTTGCTTTTGATTTCTTATCTAATGAAATTTTATCTGCCTTAGTATTTATACCCTACACCTTCGTAGGTGGTTGAAGTATTATGCGTTTGTGGTGATGTTTTCAACATACAGGAAAAATGGTGTTACATCAATTTTAAAGTATACCGTTCGACTCTGAATTATTTTCTGATTCAATTTATTGATGACTGTCTATCTCTCCGGCTGAGTGTCCACGTAAACATTGTGAACACTCTAAAGATCTCAATTTTTGAGATATCTTAATGGCCATATTCTGTCCAATATTTCGCAATTCCTCCATACAAATCCCGGAATGAGGTTTTAAGCTCATTAAAGCCTTAAATGAAAAGCGAATTGACAAACGTAAGTTTTTCTAACACGATTTGCAGAGTTATGCCTGAGTCCATTGCACCCATCACTTTGATGGACATAAATCTCACATATAATTTGATATTGTAATAATAATTATTTAAATTAAATAAATTTAAGCAAAAATCTATGTAAAAATTAAACGAGAGTCGGCCCATAATTTGTTCTAGTTTCCACATATAAAAATTATAGAATAATTAATTTTAAAACTTATAATTTCATATAAATGTTAGTTTCACAATAATATAGAGTACACTTAGGAATAAAACAGGAAATAAAATTATACGAGGGTCGTTCATTATTTTCGTAACTACTGTTTTAAAACGACACTGAGGTAACATTTAAACTAGTTTTTGTTATTTTTAACAAAAAAATAAATGGATTAAAGAGTTCGTAAAAACAGTAAATTTTGGGATTCTGGAAGAATTCACATTATCTTCCTTTTTGGGACCTGCAATTATTTATATTTTGTAGCGAAAACGATTTTTATTTTCAACTGTTTAATGTTGTTTTTCTTTGTAATGAACACAATTTCACGAAGTTAATTAAGTTCTTTTATCAGTATGCAACAGCTTAATTAAGGGACAATTTTGGGAAACTCCTCTGGTCGTTTTCTTGTGGTAAGAACTCATTTTAAACTCATGTTTAGGAGTCATTCACATTATTTCTAAACAAAAGCAAATTTGCCAAAAAAAAAATTAATTATTAAATAAAAGACTAAAATTTTTTAAATTCTTCATTACTCTCGGAAAGAAAATTCCACTTAAATACTTTTGTTAAATGTAGTTTTCAACCATTTTTAATTTAGTAATTTATAAAATATCATTATTTCAAATAACTAAAATATGCATTATTTCTCTATTTTTATAACTCGTTTAGCGAAATTTTTTCAAAATATTTATGCAATTTCCTTTGAGAGATTTTTAATTTAATTCAATTATTTTTCTATTTTGTTTTACAGTAAATCACTAATAAATCATTAGAATGACTGAATATTATGGCTAAAATAAATCTAAGTAAAACGCAAAAAAATTGCTATTTTATATAAAAAATGTATTTTCCAATTTCCCTCAGTAAAATTTAAATTTGTTTAAAAATTATATAATTTTTTATAAACACTTAATGTAAAAGTCATAAATAACTATAAAATCTGATGACAGAAATATGAAGTGCTATGAAAATATTTACATATTTAGTAATTTAAAGTTATTGTCAATATTATTTTTTTTTGGAAAAGTTGAAAACAAAACCATAAATCAAATAAAATGGTGTGACAGATATGTAAGTGCACAGAACTGAAAAGAGCTTTCAGTTGAGTTTCAGTTTGGTTCTAGTTCAGTTTCATTGGTTGATATATGACCTACTTTTCGTCAGTTTAGTTTTGGTTTAGTTTTAGTTTAGGTCTAGTTCAGTTTTAGTTCAGTTCTAGTTCAGTTCCAGTTCAGTTCTAGTTCTGTTCTACTTCAATTTTAGTTCAGTTCTAGTTCAAATCTAGTTCAGTTCTATTTCAGTTCTAATTCAGTTCTAGTTCAGCTCTACTTCAGTTCTAATTTATTTCTAGTAGTTCTAGTTCAGTTTAGTCAGTTCAGTTTTAGTTCAGTTCTAGTTCAGTTCTAGTTCAGTTCTAGTTCAGTTCTAGTTCAGTTATAGTTCAGTTATAGTTCAGTTCTAGTTCAGCTCTAGTTCAGTTGTAGTTCAGTCCTGGTTTAGTTCTACCTCAGTTTTTTTCCAGTTCTAGATCATCCCTAGTTCAGTTGAGGTTCAGTTCTAGTTCAGTTCTAGTTCTGGAAAATACTTTAAACTGTATTACACATGATTATAAATTACAATACAAAAATATGTCTGTAGGGATTAATGCGAAATTGTTTCTGTATTAACATATATTTTTTCATATATGTCAAGTTAAAACAAATTACAACAACAAAATAATGACAAAAGTGTGGTCTTTTGTCAAAGAGAAAACAAACATCAGATATTAAGTCTTTATAAAAGCTTGACTGATGACAATGTTTCATAAAATGTCTTTATAGATGTTGACGTTTGTTCTTTATTAATGATGCTTTTTTACTTAAATTATATATAAATATATCGGCCTTGGATTAAAGCACATATTTGAAGATGTTGAGAAACGTTGAAAATATTATAAATGAATTTGTCTCTAAGTATTAGACTGCATTTAAGAACATTATAAAAATCTAATACTTTTCATATGAATCCTCTTTCATTCCCTTTTAATTACAAAAATATTTTTAAATAAATTTTTCCATATTATGAGTGAGATGCTTCATCCTTCAGGATTTATTGTGTTTATTTATTTTGTATTACCACCACAGTAAATTCATAATATTAATTTAACAAAAAAAGGAAAAAAAATATTTTGCAAAAATATTAAAAGAACTCATTTATTGTTTCACATTTTTCGATTAGTGAATACAACTAATCATCATATTGCGTGTTTCCAATAAAATATTGGTGGATTTCTTAAGAAAATTTATTTAATACAAAAAGATAAAGTAATGGAAATAACTTATTAAGCTATTAACCCTAAAAAGGATTCTTACTTATAATACACTACAATTATTTTACTTATGGCACATTAAGATGTTATATGTTATTTGTTGCATTTTAGGGTTAATTTGAGTGACCTTGAATAATTGCAGAAAGTCATTTATAAAAATACCATAAACAGATAAATTAACAAAAATGAAATTACATTAAATTATTCCTTCGAAAAACATTAAGGCCTTAATATACTAAATCAATAAAATTATTAAGACAGATTCAGTGAACATTATTTTAATTATTATTTAATAAAAGCGAACATTAAAACTACTAATAAAAACTCATAAATCACAAATTACTGCTGTTTCATAAGCATAGTAACCAAATATTTGGTTTACATACAAATGAATGTACCCAACACATATATGAATATAAATTTAGTTTAATGTTAATTTAATTAAAAATCCCGTTAGAACTGCACTGGAACTAGAACTGAACAAGAACTGAACTAGAATTCATCTATAGTTTAACTCGAATTGAACTAGAACAGAAATAGAACTAAATTAGAACTAAACTGGAACTGAACTGGAGCTGAACTAGAATTCATCTATAGTTTAACTCGAATTGAACTAGAACAGAAATAGAACTAAATTAGAACTAAACTGGAACTGAACTGGAGCTGAACTAGAACTGAACTCGAACTGAACTAGAACAGAACTAGAACTAAATTAGAACTAAACTGGAACTGAACTGGAGCTGAACTAGAACTGAACTCGAACTGAACTAGAACTAAATTAGAACTAAACTGGATCTGAACCAATACTGAACAAGAACTGAACTAGAATTTAACTATCATTCAACTAGAATTGAACTAGATCTGAACTAGAACTGAACTCGAACTGATCTAGAATAGAACTAGAACTAATTTAGAACTAAACTAGAACTGAACTAGAACTAGAACTAAACTAGAACTGAACTAGATTTCAATCTAAAACTCAGTGTAGATCAAAATCTAGAACTTATTCTATAAAGAATCGGATCTGAAAATAAGTCTAGAACTGAATGTAGAAGAGAACTGAATCTGAAGTTAATTCTAATCTGGAACTGTATTTAGAACTGAATGTAAAAATAAATTTATATCGGAATCTAGAACAAAATTTCGAACTGCATGTGGTATTGAGTCTAGAACTGAGTCGAAAAATGAATCTGGATCTATATCTAGAATTTAAAAATTAATTATTAGTTAAGTCGGAAACTTAATCTTGAACTGAGTCTGAAGAAATAAATTGATTCTGGAAAATATTTTTAAAGTGAAAAAGTAAATAAAGGGTTTAATGCGGTCATAAATTTGGAATAAAATATAGAGTTTTATCAAAAGACGATTTTAAACCGGATCTAGAAATATATCTATAACTGAATATAAAGCCGTAACTGAAAATTAATCAAAGCCCATAAACCTTTTATAGATTGATCTTAAATCTTTTTGGGAGATTGTCCTGCAATCTAATTTGTAATTTAGTGTATTTTCTATTCTGTTGTACATATTTTCAACATTTCTTATATCTTTTAATTCCTATAAAGTAATAGCAAACTGAACATATTCTTTTCCTTTAACTGAGCTGTTTATTCTTCAACAAGAATAATTTTTTATTAATTTTTTTTTACTTCATTACACTTTAATTAGTTTCTGCTGCTTATGAGCACTTCATTTTCATTGTATCTTTTCCTTTAACTCGGTGTAATAAATTTACACTCATTTCCTTTGTGTTTCTATGAAAACAGGATAATGGGGGAATTAAATATATTTAATCTCATTGTCTTTGTTAAGAATGCTTCCATGTGTGAGATTTTTGTGTGCGTAAAATCATCGTCGGTTCCATTAAAAATCTTGACTGTGTCATTTTCAAGTGTTGCAGACAAAATTTCACACCAAACAACGCTCAACAAGGAATAAAGAAGAGGAAAAGAAAACAAAAAACAGTTAATGAATGATGTTGGAGAAAAAAGTGATGAATTAGAGATGAAATTTTACGAGGGTAGTGGGAGTTTTGAATACGTTCTTTAAATTTCCCTAAACTAAAGTGACGAATGCATAATGCAAAACTTAATAAACTACCCTCGTGTTTAACATGTTTTAACCTCCATCTCATGTTAACATTTTTTTCTCTTTACAAATTATGTATATATATGCATATTTATACATATGTTTTAATATGTATTAATGTATAAATAAACATTCTCTCCCTCTGGATGTCTGTAGACAACAAAAAAAAAATATTATATTTTTATGTTTTAACTGATGAGTTGTATCATCATGTTTTACAGATGACAAATGACTGTAAGATTAAAAAAATAATAATAATAAAAACATGAAATAATGCTATATTCGGCTGTGCCGAATCTTCAACACCCTCCAACACAAATGCGTGTGCGTTAATATATTATGTTTCGTACAAACATAATAGATAAAAGTTTTACTTAAATACACCATGCGAACACTTAATGAGTCATAAAATTAGTTAAATTTTTGGTTATAACTTTTTCTACTGATCCGATTTTGCTAATTTTGGGAATGATACAAAAATACATATAATAATAAAGTTGCATTTTAATTTATCGATTTCTAACTGACAGTTTTACTTAAGTTCATCGCTAGAACTTAGAGATAGTCTCAGCTCTCAGTCTATATTTTTTGATATACAGTATTAATTTTTGCCCATTTTTAATAGGAGACTTCTAAGAACTATAACAAATACTCGGGCAAAATTTTATTCAACCATCATTCATGTGAGTGTGCCAAGATCAGACAGATAGATAGACAGACGGGCAGACAGAGAGATAGATAGGTAGACAGACAGACAGACAGACAGACAGACAGACATAGGTAAATCAAATAAGATTTTGATTTGATGCAAAAATATATACATTATGAGGTATGAGATGATTCCCTCTAAGCGTTACACATGGAATGACAAAGTTAATCTACCCTCTTCACCGCTTGTCGTTGTGCTGTAGGGTACAATAAACTATTACATGTATGAGAAATTTTCATGGATGCTGAACTTCACATGTGAATTAAAATAAAAATGACATTCATTTATTTCACACCTTGTGATTTAATTTCAATTGCATTAAAATGAAGTATAATTTCCGAAAAATGTTCATATTTTAAGTTCATAGTTCATTGAGGTCACTTAATGCACATGTTTCAAAGTTAATGCAACATGATTTAAATTTGATATGAATTAGAAGAGATGATTTAATTTTCAGTTATTGAGTCATATTTTATAAAGTGAATTTAAGTGAAAACTAATTTATTGTATTCGGCAGCATTAAGTAGTTTAGCAACTGAAACTCTTTTAATTCTGCATATTGTAATTAGAGCCATTTTAAATGATTATACATAAATTAATTATACATAGAAATTATTAATATCTGTAATAATGGCATTAGACATTTCCACTGAAGTTTGAAAAGAGCAGAAAAATATTGTTATCATCACTTTTTGGTATACCGCTTGAATTAGAATCACTTTCTGAGTTAACTTAACGATGTTCGTCTATCCGTATGGCTGTCTGCTGTCCATGTAAATTTTGTGAACCAAATACAGTTTGTAATTTTATAGATATCTTGATTTAAGCCCCATAGTGTTGCCTGCTGCTGAAATTAGTCATGATGGTATCATTATTTCAAAAATACTTGAATAAAACTGATTTCTATGAAACTTGCCACTAATAAGTCTAAACAAATTCTAAAATGATGTGCTTAATTATACGAGAAGTAGGGTACTTTGTAATACAACATTAACGTTAGTATTGTGATAAAAATTGGTCAAATTGAGATAAATATAAACAAAAGTCAAAGTAAGAAATTTTATGAAGGACAGTCCATAATTTTCTCTAGTTCCGTGAGTCCTTTTAAAAAACACAAATTCTGCATAAATCTAAGTGCTATAATATTCTGCACTCCTAAGCTCAAATTTAAAAATATATTGATATCCTACACCATATAGATAACCAATGTAAATTATTCCAAAAATCATAACGTATGAGAAATTTTTATATATTCCAATATTAATCATACGTTACCATAACTCAGTGTTCCCAAACTGCACCTTTTGGATATAATGTTGTATACTTCGGAAGTGCTGAATGGATTTTAGTGAAATTTCGTAATTCCACCACCAGAAGTAGTGAAGAGGGTATATTAACTTTGTCATTCCGTATGTAACGCCAAGAAGGAATCATGTAAGACCCCATAATGTATAAACATTCTTGTATCAAATCTAAATCTAAGTCGATATATTTATGTCTGTCTATCCGTCTATCTGCCTTTCTCTCCATTTGTCTGTCAGCCTGCCTGTCCTTCTCTTTGTCTATCAATCTGTTTGTTTGTCTTTCTGTCTGTCTGTTTGTTCACATCCGCAATAATTTAAGAGCTCAATGAAGTTTGCTCTGAGTATTTTTCATTGTTTTGAAAAGTTACCTAATAAAAATCTGCAAAACTGGTTTAGTATGTTAAGAGATATAGACGACACCTTCTGAATTTAAGCATATTTATGTATGTATTTCATATCCGCTCGAAAAAGCCATAAATATAACTAATTTTATAGCTCATATATTTTATGTTTTTGTAAGTGTAAATGTGAATATGTATTGCTTATTTCATAGGTATTTGTTGTGGAGGGCATAGCCGAATATAGTATTCTTACTTTTATTTATATTCTAATATATATTTATAATATTTCATAACTGATTTAAGGAAGTATACATTTCCAGCTAGAAGGTGTTTCCTTTGCATTAATTTCCACTGTAAGAAAGGAATTCTAGTGCTTGAATATTTTTATTAAAGGAACTACGCTTTGAGAAAAACAAAATTAAAACTTTCCATTTCTATATAATCTTACCTTTAATCATATCATCTAAGGCATATAATTTTTGGGCGATTTAATTATAGACTTCTTAGTTCTTTTCAAGATTAAGCGCAATTTTTAGTTCTGGATTCAGTTCTGTAGTCAGCTACCCATTCTTGATAATTGTTCGACTTAGTTCTCTATTTAGTTCTGTATTCAGTTTTAGATTCGGTTATTGTAGTTTTAGTTCTAAATTTAGTTTTTGGTTCAGTTTTAAGTAGTATTCTGGATTAAGTTCAAAAAAAAAGTTGTAGATCTGACATAATTTCAAACACAGATACAGTTCAAGATTCAACTCTAAATTCAAATACAGATTCAACTTTAGATTCAGTTATAAATTTAATTTTAGCTCAAGATTCAGTTCTTTATTCAGTTTGAGTTGCAAATAAAAATTCGATTCTGGATTTAGTCCTAAATTCCATTATTGATTCAGTTCTAGATGTATTTTTGTATTTAGTTGTATATTTAAATCTATGGTCTGTAATAGAGATATTGATTCTGTATTTAGTTACAAGTTTAGTTCTAAATTCAGTTTTTGATTCAGAATTGAATATTTTTAATATCCGATAATGCTATCGTTGGCATCACAAACGGAATGACATAATAAATATATATAATATGAGGAGGATGTATCAAGAAGGTCTCCAAAAAAATATAGTTCAAATTGCTCTTTTTGTCAGTTTATAAACACTTTAATGATAAAAAATAATTCATTGTATTGGGTGGCATCTCTGTATAAATAAATATCAAAATGAAAGAATATAGTACAGACAACAACCTTCAAATTGTATACAACAACCAAGAACAAAGTAAAATTTGTTTTTAAAAATTGTATAAAAATACACCAGTGATTTGTTTTTACAATACGTATGATTAATATTTTATGTTATAAAAATATTACTTATACGTTTTCATATCTTATTCTCCAGTGACACATATTTTGTAAACATTTTTCATTTTCATTCAGTTTTGTTTATTAAAAAAAAAATTCCTTCGGAAAATATACTCAGTTATCTTTCATTTTGTCAGTTACCTTAAGTTATCTAAAATAAAGTGATCAGCTGTTGATTACCGAAAATAATATTAATGTGAAGAGAACTGCAAAATCATCCTTTGTTTTTGTTGGATATGAAAAATTTATTCATGAGTTTTTTCTTCCATTAGAGTATAAATAAGTAAACATATGTCTTTTAGTATAAAATATTCATTTTGAACTTTAAAATACTTTCAGAGATTATATAATATTTAGATACTTAAATACGATACGTGGTGAAAGAGGATATATTAAGTTTGTCATTTCGTTTGTAACACAAAGAAGGAATTATCTAAAATCCCATTAAAGATATTGATATTCATAAATTTATTTAAAATCTTAGTCATGTATCTATGTCAATCTATCCATCCATTCGTTCGTCCATGTGTCAGTCGGTTTTTATGTCCATCGGTTGTTGCTACGCTAACTTATATAATGCTTATTGCATTAAGCCGTTCACTTTATAAAAGGAGCAAAAGCGGATCATAGGAAATGAAGTTATACATCAATCTGAGAAAATGCAAAATTAAAAAAAAAATAATTAATTTTTCAATTCAAAGCCAACGTATGAAACAAAACTTGGTCATAAGGTGCTGCTATATTTCATCACTATAACAAAAGTTTTCGAAATCTGGTCAAACCATAGCAAAAGATGTTAAAGAAGTTCGGTATTATACTACATATTTAAAGGATTCTCCATTACACACTACGCTAGAGGTTATTGAAGATAAACCGTTTCTTGAAAAATATAGCTGCAAGAAGCCTCTAGGAAAGAAAGGGCGAACTCAAACCCAGATAGTATGGTATCAAAACAGAGAAATAGCATGAAAATAGACTTAAGTTTGGTAGCACGGAAATCTATTGTCCTTTATAATGATCGATAGTTTCATATTAGTTAGTGAGGCCTTTCGATGAGTTTCTTGCTGTCTATAATTTAGATCATAATCACTTTAGATCATAATCACATAATCAGTAAGAAGGATTTTAAATCCAAAAAATTTAAAATCGGAATTGCTTCCTGTATCCATAAACAAGTATTTCGAGGTACTGCTTTGCGCATTGTGCACACCACACCCAAAACCACCGTACGATTAGGGTAACATGGCAAATTCCCAAGTTAATTTTAAACAATCTTGGCTCCTTGCTGTATGCCAATTGTTCCTTTACGGTAGGATAAATCAGGTATCGATCAATATATGTAAAACAATAGATCAATTCATTTGACACTCATTAGAGACAATTTATGGGATTTTCCAGTACCTATGACTACTTTAAAAGCTGTAGGGATATTGAAGATTCGATGCAGCTTAATACAGCATTCTTCTTTGTTTCCCTTTTCATACATTTCATACTCTAAATTGGTTGATTGTTTGTCAATGTGACAATTTTGGTTTTGGCGAAAAATGAAAAAAAACATGAAGAAAAAACCTGAGACAGCGGAAGTAATTTATCACAAAATAATAAGAAAAAAAATGAGAAGAAAATAAAGCTTATAAATAATATACTGTGGGAACCTGGTGTTTGTTTTCGTACATGTACATTATACGCACATACACACTCACATATATACTCACATACAATATATGATAGTATTTTTATATATAACAAAGAAACCTTAATGAGTCTTAAAATTGGTTATATTTTTGGCTATAATTTTTTTCTACTGAACCGATTTTTATAATTCTGGACTAGTTATGAGGTACATATTTCTTGTTATTATGGGAAATTTTATTTTAAGTTGGCAATATAAAATTGAAAATTTTACGAAAGTTTTTCGATTGAATTTAGAGAATGTCTCAGATATCGGAATATATCTCTTAACATACTGAATCGATTTTGCGTTTTTAAAAAACTTAATAGGGCTCAGGACTACAACAAATATTCAGGCCAAATTTATTTGAGCTCTGTCAATTATTGCGGCAACAGACAGACAGTCAGACGGGTGTAGGAGTATATATACATTATGGTATATGAGATGATTCCTTCCTAGTGTTGCTCATGGAATGACAAGGATAATAGAAGGTATACCACTTGTAGTAGTGGAGGGTATAAAAAATATGTTTTTTTTTTTTAATAAAAAGAATTAAATTTCTGCTTCTGTATCTTTTGTAAGTAAATATTTTCCCGAAAGGTATTATTTGTATTAAAATTTATTAAGGATTTTTCAATTACATTTTTGGTATCAACTATTGATGTATTAATAATATAAATCCCACGCATTATATCAGTTTACTTCAAATCCTTTAATTGAAAACAATTCCTTTCAAAATAAATCAAATAAGATTTTTTTCTTTTATTCTCAACAATTATAAATTCAATTGAAGAATTACAAATATTCTTTGAAATACTTAAGAGAATAAAAAAGAAAATTCAAAGAAATTATTGTTTTTTGAAGATGAAAATGGAAGAAGCGGAAATTTAGATGTTATTTGCGTAATTTTTAAATATGAAACGCATTTTTAATACCCTTCAAATATAATATTATGATGATGAAGTAATGGTCTAGTATGGAATATGAAATTAGAAGTAAATAAGGGTTTTCATTACTATATAAAGACAATATATCGGTCATGAAAAACATTTAACGCTTGCATAAAACGTACTGACTTGTTTTTACCTGGTGAGCTTGGATGCGTAAAAAGTTCCCCCCAGGTTCTAGATTGTGGAAAAAGATGTCACAAAGCACCACAGGTTTCAGTCCCATGCGAAAATCGGCATTTATCCCAGAGTTCTGAAAACCGGCATACAACTATATATTGGAATAATTAAGAAAAAATTAAAAAACTTTCATAGATTATCCTAAAAAATTTTGAAATTTTGCAATTATGACTTTAATATGTATTTCTATATTTCTGTAATGTCGGAGGATACCTGCCATCTATCATTTTGCTTTAAATCATGCCGAAATAAATTCCTTTGTCAAATAATGTAAATTTTATGATTTATGTTTGTAACTTTCTTCATCCTCCAAAAATTTGTAAAATTCGGTTAAAAAGTTATTTAAATATTACATTTCACTTACTAATTGTGTTCATAGGGGCAGTACAGGGAGTATACTTAATAAAATATATAACTCATACGCTGAGATGTTTTTTACTTATGGTTTGATTTAAAAAAAAAGATATTTATATTTTTATTAAATAATCGGAATTAAACATCGGAATCAATCGAAATTATTTCATAATTGGAAGATGTGCTATTCAATAATATAATTTATTTCTTAAGTTTCCTCTATTTTTTCTCTTTATATTTTTTATTCATTTACATATACATAAAATGTGTATATAGGATTTCGGTTTTGTAAGAACACTTCTCGTTTATTGTAATTATTTTTCTTAAATTTAACAAAAAACTAACAGCTGTTCTCTTTTAAAAACTGGCAACTGTTCTGTCTTAAAAAATTTAAAAAAACAAAAATACATGTTTTGAATTTTTCCGTATCAAAAATTTGATAATTTGTGAAATTTGTGTATGAAACATAAGAAAATTCCACATTTATAAAAAAAATTCTCAAATTTAACAAAAAACTGGCAGCTGTTCTCTTTTGATTATTAATCTATAAGTATGTATAGTTAAACCTTATTTTATATTTATTCTAAAGTGTCACCAAACTTATTGCTGACCAATATGTATTAAGGCTTTATGGACAAAAAGTAACCAATTTCAATAGGCATCGTAATTGACCAAAAATAGCTTTTCCTTCAATATAAGATTTGACGTGTAAATTGTTCAGAGGATCATTCTGAGATTTCTTAGTGTTTTACAGGGTTTAAACATTTTATATGCTCTTCTTCTCCACTTGTGCTGATACAAAGTATAAGAAAGCGTATTCTGCAAAATCTTTTATAATTCTGTAAATTATAGCACAAATTATAATACATGACTTAAACATAGTAAAGATCATTTTGCCAGATGTCAGCCTGAATGAGAACATTAAGAATACTCTCAATTTGATAGAAGGGTATAAAATAAATACTTTATATTTATTTTAAGACAAATATTGAACTTCAACTAAACTTATTTGTTATATGAATTGTTGCTGTTCTTTTTTAATATCAAATTATATCTCCTTGGAATAATCGCTTAGGTTTAACTGGGAATTTTATGGAATATTTTAAGTTTTTTTATCTGTATTAGTTAAATATTTATTTAATTTGGAATTCATCTTTTGAAATTTATTTTTAATATGCAGAGTTTCCAAATTTGTTAACAATGGAATTAAACGGAATTATTGTTTTCTTTGTCTTTCTTTGGGAAGTCACTTTCGTTTGATGCAGCTGTCCCTGGGATGGTAATCTTGAGCAGAGGACGTGGGTCTTTCAAAATTTTAAAAATCGTATATATTCATTATTAGACTGACGTGGTGGCAATATCTTTCCCATGCCACTATTTGCACCTTAAGTGACGTTTACAAACTGTTACAAAAATTGTTTTCGAACTTCTGCTTTCAATAAATCGTGTAATAATACGCACAATTTCAGTATCAAAGTAACTTTTTTCTGTAAATTTGTTTTACTCATCTTTAGCAGATAATTTTACTTAACAAAGAAAAGCTAATAAGAACTTTTTTTTACACATACATACATACACAGAAAGTGTGTAACTATACTTTTACTATTGAATTCTAACACAATAATTTTATATAAAAATTGAAAAAATGTTAGCTGAAGGAAAGAAAATGTAACGAAAAAAGGTAAATTATTTATTACTTAAGGTTATTTTCTGAAAAAGAGCTTTTATGGTAGTTGAGTTTAAGTATAAAATTTGATTAATGGCCCCCAGATAATCTAACAAATGAACGATGAGCAAAAACATTAAAATAACATCAAAATGGCTAAACAATTTGTAATATGAGTGTTTGTTATATGAATATAAACGAATATGAATGGATGAATGAATGAATGGATGAATGAATGGATGAATGAATGGAATATATAGAAGAAAAAATAATTCTAAAACAAAATATTAAATAACAAAAATAAAAAACGAAAGGTATGAAGATAAACGGCGAACAAGTGAGAGTAAATTATTTGATTGTAACGAACTTGAAATACCCTATATGAATGCTAAATTCAGCGAATCTCCACTAGAAATAAGTGTCAAGTAAATATATTATATTTCGTGCATTTACTTACATGAAGACATATACACAAATTCACAATATATAACAAGTATTAATGTTACAGTCAGTCACATTGTTGTTTGAAATAAATGCACGAAAGACTTATGAACAACCCTCGTATAATTTACTTTCTTTTATTAGGAGAAATTATGGACCGATCCTCGTTTAATGTCGCATAGGAATTTCGGCTTATACTTATTTTATTAAATATGTATACCCTACACCACCAAAGGCATGTCTGCCCATCCGTCCGGCTGGCAGCTCATGTAACGTTCGCAACGTACAGACCGCAGCTTAAATGATATCTTAATGAAATTTGATACGTACTATTATTTTGGCCCAAGGACGGTGCCTTTTAAATTTGGTTATGATGAGTTTATTACTTCATATAAGTCCCATA
Organism: Cochliomyia hominivorax; assembly: GCA_004302925.2. Taxonomy (NCBI): domain Eukaryota; kingdom Metazoa; phylum Arthropoda; class Insecta; order Diptera; family Calliphoridae; genus Cochliomyia; species Cochliomyia hominivorax. Next base: position 31,475,060 of record PYHX02000413.1, read on the forward strand.
CAAATGTCCCCCTGGAATGGGGTTTTAAGTCCATAAATTTCCTAAATAAAAAACGATGTCAACCAAAGTTCGCAAAAATAAGTCTTATATTCTATAACGAAATAATACGAGAATCAGTCCAATATTAAGATAAATATCAGCTAAAATCACTGTGCGAAATAATAATTTTTTCCTACACCCATACAATCCTACAAAAAAGTCTTCTTAAAACGCATAAATTTTACATAAATGTTATGACATAATAATCAATTGAACACGTAGGCCTAAATAAGAAAACCAAATTATACGAGGACCCTACGGAAAATTTTTGTAGCATTCATCTTTAATCGACAATGTGATGTAGGGTATTACATAAACGGGTTTGATCGAGTAAAACATTTTTACGTGAATGAACGTGCCTACAATAGACAGACAGAAAGACAGATGATTCCTTTTAGCGTTATACACGGAATGACCCACTTCACCTTAACTAATTTTTTATCAAAACTTTTAATTTTTTGACCTCAAATAATTGTGAACTTATGGCATTGTTTTGGGTTTTTCTTAAAATTTTTGGTAACTGAAGGCAAATCTTTTTATTAATTCTTTTCCCACATTTTTATTTAAAATCATATGGTCGATATTTTTTTTAATTTTTTTTTTTTTAATTCATAAAAAGTGGTAACAATTTCTTTAATTTCTAAATAAGCGAAATAATTTAAAACATTTTTTTTAATTTTGCATAACATTTCTGGACCATATGAGAACTACCTTAAAATGGACTGAACATTACCAATTTTGATAGCCTTCATCCTTGGCTCAAGATTATTATACATATAAAATTTCATCAAAATATTTGTAGAGTGTTTAACACGTTGACTTTGAAGTAGGCAGACAGCAAGATGAACAGACCTAAATACAGACGGCGGTTGTCGAATGTTATGCTTAAAGATTTTAACAATATTTATTCTGGATGTTACAAAAATCAGCACAAAAGCATAGTACCACAATTAGCTATTATTATCACAATTTTTACACGAAAATTCATTGTTCGAAACTTAAGCAACTTTTAACAGTTCAAATGATATCTTCTCTTTCTTATGAAATAAGTACACTTTTCGGCACTGTGGGCATCACTTTAGGGCAGTTTCTATCTCCAGATTACATCTAAAGTCCAACCACCAAAGATGGAATTTAAATCCAATACAAGGCTCGGAATGCATTCGCTGATAGCTTATATTTGACCCACTTAGGGCCACTGCGGGTTGAAACATTCATGGTAGTGGTATTTTTCGTAACATATGAATTCCAAAATTACACTTTCCGAAAAACAGGTTAAAAATTATCGCGTCTTTAATAGGTCTCGAATATCGACGCATTTCCTTTATAACTAAATAAAGAGTCCTCCATTTTTGATTTTGCTGTAGTACATATGAAATCATCTACAGCAATATGAACATTTTTGCGCTTTAAGGCAATTAAAGGTAGCGGTGTTTGAAAGCTGTGGGTAAAATTAGGCCGATTATAGTATAATTTGGCACATCGTTTTAATTTATTATAAAACTTATTTGCATATTTTTACAAGGTATACATGGACAGCTTGACGTCCAGATGGAAGGACATTGTTAAATCAGTACAGGAAGTGATTCTGAAACTACTGTTATAATAAAAAATTGTTGTAGCTAGATTTTGGCCCGTTTTAAACATTTCTAAAAAAACATTATAGACTAATCACCTGTCATGGTGAATGATATAAATAGTGACGGAATATGAAAATGAATTTTTGTTTATTTAATTGAATATTTTAACCTTTATATTACTAATGAAATGAAAAACTTAATACACCTTACTTAAACACTAGTTTGGTGTTCATATGGGTAAAAGAAATGCTGAAAAAAAGTTTAATGTGAAAGTTCAATGAAAATTTTACACTTCTGATGAAGAAATTATTTGTAATGAATATTTCATGTTGTTGTGGCAAACAACAACAAGTAAAACTAATTAAAAGGCAAAAAAGTAAAATATTTTTTTATTTAAAGTTTTAATTAGATATATCGATTAGAGGATATATTTATTGTTCAATTACAAAATCATTAAAATTTATTTGATTTAAATTTAGTTAAGAGGAACTAAAAACTTTTCGAAAATTCAAAAACACTCATATCAATCAATATCTATTGAAGAACTTTTAAAAGTACAATATTACACACTTACACGCATGCAAAAACACCAACAACAACAAAAACTACATAAAACTTATTCAAACTTATTTTTATTGCATTAAGTTTTCTCATTAAACTTTTAGTAACTAAAAATCATCATAAAAAAAAACCGACTTGTTTGATTTGCCACAACTTCAAAAAGTTTGAGAGTTTATAGGTGTCATTGACCCCCAACTAAGGAATACAATTATAAAGATAAACATAAACAAATAAATTTGTTTGTAGAACAAAAAAAAAATGAAAACAAATTTTAATTGAATCACGTTTTTTGATAACAATCAATATTTTGAGGTTTTTAACAAATATTAATAAAAAAATCAGGTAAAAATACTACCAGACACTGGAGGAGTGAGAGTGAAGAATTCTTAACACACGTTTTTTATTACAACTTTAAGATCAACTATTATTTGATTTTTTTTATCAAATTACCTTTGTAATTTTTACGTTTAACGTAAAATAAATTAATATATTTTTTTTAATCACTGATTAAAATCAGTGACTAAAAAATGTGCGAATAAAAATTATTAAATTTGTTCAACAAATCTCAACTGGGTTCTATAACAATTAGTCAAGCATTCAAAGGTCAATCTCAATCTATTTCTAGTATTATTAACAGTATCAGGAGAATTTTTCCGTTGATAGAAAATCTGGTACAGATAGAAGAAATGAAAATATTTTTAAAAAAGATCCGAAAAGTTAAATATAATACAGTTTTAAACACATACAAGGCTTAGAAAATTCCAGCCATTCATGCTGTTGAAAAGCAAGAGTTCAGTCTAAAAATTAAAATCAAGTTTTTTTTTTTTTAATATTCTTTCTGCATAATGAATGAGGAAGCGAAGTTATACGAGTTTCAGTTCATAATTTTTTCTCATTCTCTTATAACCCTCCTTTAAAAACGCATAATTTTCACATGATAATCTTTTACACATTTAAGCATAAATATTATAAGAGGGGGGTTCACAATTTTTTTGCAGCAGTCATTTCAACTAACAATGTGTTGTAAGAACCAAACGATCTAGGATTTTGTTATTTTCATCCAGATTGAAATACAAAAAAAAAAAAAAAAATATGTTCAGTTTATTCAAATTTTTTAATTTTATAATTTTAGTTGGTACAGAAAATTTAGTTTTCTTTAAAAAAAACTAATTTTTATTGATAAATGAAATTCTTAGTAAAGAAATCGTTTTTGTTGAAAATTTCATTTTTTTGTGAAAAATAAAGTTTTAGTAAAAAAATTTCATTTTTTGGTAAAAAATTCGATTTTAATTAAAAATTACAATTTTTAGTGATAAATTGAATTTCAAGTGAAATTTTTAATTTTTAGTGAAAAATTTAAATTTTAGTGAAAGTGATTATTTTTAGTGAACATTTTAATTGTTTATGATTTTTATTAAAATTTAATCGAATAAAAATTTCTACTTTATTTTCGAATTTAGCATGTGGAGTTAAGGTAATTAGGGGATTCCAGCCAAATAGGGCAGCAATTTATGTAAATAATGCAAAGATATTGATATTGTAAAGCATAATTTTGTGTTAAGCAGGGTTGTATTTTTTCAAAAGTTTTGTATATTATTAAAATGTCGACTTGATTTTCGGATACATCGTTTTTAGTTAGGGTAAATAGGGGATTCCACTCAATTCGGACGACTAAAACAAAAAGATATATAATTATGAAGACATTGCAAAAGGACAGATTTTTGTGTAGCATACTTTTTGGAAATTCAGTTTCTCAGGGTTGTGTTTTTCAAAAAAAAATATTTATGGGATTTTTATAAAAAAATCATTGCAAAACAATTTCTTTTAGAAATTTTAATTATGATTTTAATCAAATAAAAAATAATGAAAATTGTAAGTTTAGTGGTTTCATTTTTATTTACATATATGCATGTTAAGAATTTTTCGATTTCACTCCTTATACCAATATATGAAAAATTTTATATTTATTTCTCTTTGTTTACAGAATTAAAGTGTATTTCTCTTTTAATTAAAAGAAAATATATTCACTATTATTAACTGATGCCACACTTTTAAATACCCTCGTTATAAACTCATTGTTGCCGCTTAATTAAGTCTACAATTTTTGTTGTGATAAAATTTATAGAAATTAATATTCATATGATAATATTCCAGAAAACCACTAAAAGACCATTATTAATGTTATGACCCCATTGTACTGTCAGTTATTTGTAATTATGGTTTCATGTAAATTTACATCATATTTACTTTGTAGTGAGTACATGTGTCTATAATTATAAAAGTATTAATGCTTTTTTATGTAAAAATAAAACATGTTAATGTTTTTTATTCAAATATAAGAGAACAATATGAGTTTTCTATTAATAACTTTATTGTTTCAATTAAATGTCAAAAGTTATGAATGTGAATAGAGAATTCATATAAAGTAAGTGAACCAACAGAACAATAATAATTCTTTATTACGATAAGGGAAAGAATTTAAAAAGAGATACCTCTTAATCTATTCTGGAACGGTATACGAGACCGTCGAGAAAGAGGGCTGGCTTTTGATATGGTACCTATTTCAGCAAACTGAATTTAATGAACTTTATTGAAGGTTATATTTTAAATAAATATATTGTGGTTCGACTTATAACAAGCCTTAATTAAGACTTAATTCAGATGCTCTATACCATTCCACAAATCCAAGCAATCCAAGACGGTTTTTGAAATCTTCTCTTTGGATTAAAATCTCATAACTCTTGTTTGACTTTCGGTAAATATGTACAGACTTCAATGTACCAAGTTTACTTACTTCTCTCTGGTACAGATTATACCTTCTCAAATTTTATTGAAAAATTCTTATTTTTACTGAAAATTCAAATTTTTTTATTGAAAATTGAAATTTTTACTTGAAATTCAAATTTTTACTGAAAATAAATATCAAACGCAAATTTTTACTTAAATTCTGATTATGCTCTCCACCACAACAAATGGTGTGACAGAGTTAATTGTCATTTCGTGTGTAACGTTCAGAAGGAATAATCTCAAACCTAATAGTGTTTGCTTGTTCGTCTGTTTGTTGTTGGCACGCACACATCCATAAAATATGCTTTAGTTCGGAAAAATTTCATATTTAAAAATAGCAAAATCGATTTAGTGCATTAAAAGATATACACCGATATCTACCGATTTAAATTTACTTTGTATTGAGGTACTTCCCTACTTGATCCCATCGTTTTGCCTGGAGAAAGTGATTGGGGCCAAATTTGAGAGCTCTCGCTGTTTTAGTTTTTTTAAATATTTGATAATCAGTATTTTCTTTGTATGGGTGATACTCCTCCCCCTGGTCTTATTCTCCATACGTTCCTTGGCACAAAATTTGAGAGCTCTCACTTTTATAGTTCTTTAGCTATGGCTTTGTGTAGGCGATACCACTTCCTCTGGTGCTATCGAAATTTTTTTAAAGCCTATTTTCGGGTATGTTGGCATTATTCTGTAAAAATTTAATCAAAATAGGCTCATACTGCGAACTTGCATTCATATAGACACACATACTATTTAATATTTATAGATAAATTGATGTCGTTCTTTGTTTATATGTATGCATGTATATAACCTGTCCTTTTCTTACATTATAAAAACCATACAATACCTTAAACATATATATGCCTCCTGTAATTTTCTAAAAGTTGCAAATATGATATTATTTGAGTTTTATGAATTATTGGACACCTGTGTATAATATTCATTTCATAATCTCACCAAGAAACAAAAACACATACACACATTTAACATAAATATTATAAAAATAATAAAACTATTTTATTAAGAAATATTTATTTGTTTTTCCCTCAAAAAGGGATGAGAATAATCGCACTTGTTATATAACGTCATATTTCTAATTCACAGTTGACCTTGTCAAATAACGCTATAGGAAGTATTCATATCTTTGTTCAAACCAATTCCCTTTTGGACAATATTTTCATATCGAGGGCACCCACAAGATATGATAAACATAATTTACAACATTTTTATATTAAAATGTTGGATATTTATATATTTATGTTTTTATATTTGTTTGTTTGTGTTTTTTTTTCACAGAAATATAAACAAATATAATAAAATCACCTTGTATGCCCCTTTTGTATATTCGCCCATATCGTTAAGGGTTTTTTTTGGTTTTATTTATATAATAATGGCGTTGAACTTATTGTTTGCTCTTAATACTTATTGAGGTGATGAAGAGAATGTTTTTTTAACCAACGAAACCAAAAGTGGATATGAGAAAATATTTGCTCCAACTTGTGTTGCATAATAATTAAGTGGTATTAAGTGGCGCATTGAGATAAATGCTGTGAAAATATGAGCATATTGTTATTATAGGTAAAAAGGGGGAGAGGGGTATGGTTTATGAAAATACATGAAGGGTCATGAAAAGTATATAGAACATTTAAAATGTTTAAATAACAAAATGAATTTAATATTATTGTTTTTAAATTCAAATTGTTTGGGAACGTATAAGTAATATTTTTCTTATATGCCTTTAATAATATTAAGTATACGTTTTGTTGCCAAACACTTTTGCTACATAGAAAAATTAGTAAAAATTTCTATAGAAAAATGAGTACTAATTTTCTTTATACAAATTTAACTGAAAATTTTTCTATAAAGAAAATTAAAATAATTCTTTATATAGAAAAAGTTTTTTTTATATTTTCTAAGAAAAAAATTAAGAATTTACACAAAAAAATCAATATGTATAAAATTTTGTGTATAAAAAGCAAATCTTTTTTAAAAAATATATATAACATATGTAAGAAAATGTTCTATATAAAGATATTGTTAGAAAATTGTTTGTATAAAGAAATTTTTATTTCTAAAAAATTTCCTTATATAATATAATATAAGGATAATATAATATAATAATAATATAATATAATATAATATAATATAATATATATAATATAATATAATAATATAATATAATATATTAATATAATATAATATAATATAATATAATATAATATAATATAATATAATATAATATAATATAATATAATATAATATAATATAATATAATATAATATAATATAATATAATATAATATAATATATAATATAATATAATATAATATAATATAATATAATATAATATAATATAATATAATATAATATAATATAATATAATATAATAAATATAATATATATAATATAATATAATATAATAAATATAATATAATATAATAATATAATATAATATAATATAATATAATAATATAATATAATATAATATATAATATAATATAATATAATATAATATAATATAATATATAATATAAATATAATATAATATATATAATTAAATAATATAATATAATATAATATAATATAATATAATATAATATAATATAATATTTAATATAATATAATATAATATATATATATATAATATAATATAATATAATATAATATATAATATAATATATATATATAATATAATATAATATAATATATATAATATAATATAATATAATAATATAATATAATATAAATATAATATAATATAATATATTAATATTAATATATATATAATATAATACAATATATATTTTCACTTTAAAATCAAGTATTTCCTTCTGGACTTACAACTTTTTTTTCTTGAATTCCTGAGGAATGTTTTACGCTAATGCACATAAATCAAGTCTGGGGATATTAGGGAAAATCAATTACTGACCATCGATTATACAGCTCCATTTATTAGCTACCCACTCAAGAATCTGTAATGGGCGAAACCTTTTATAACGGTAGGGTGAGTAATAAATTGAAAAAAGTAATTTATTGAGAAGTTTTCACCGGATTGGAATTTTGTTAATTTTATAATGAAAATGCGGAATATTTTTATAGTCCTATTCAATATCAAATATTATTAATTTTTTACAATAGTGAACGGAAAATTTTTATTATTATTATTATTTTTATTTATTTTTTTTTTTAATTTTTGACAAATTTAATAAAGAAATTTTGTCAAAATAAGTTATGGTGTACGTAATATTATTTTTCAAGTAATTACCTTTCCAATCATACCAAACACTTGCATACAATTTTTCATAACTTCACTTCCACTTCACTTTCACTTCCTGGCTTCAGTACCCACTAGAAACGTGTCTTTCTCCAAAGTAATTGGAAAACATTTCAAAAATATTCATATCAAAGTTTTTTAAAAAAAAGTTTCAATAGTTCCAAACTTACAGAATTATGAAAAAAGACGTTTGGTTGGAGATTAGTTGGGACCTTAAAAGAGTAAAAAATTTCCTAAAAACTTCGTGATACGTCAAATAATATGAAGTTGCATTTTAGCAAAATAACTTGTTTTATAAAAAAATTTCTAAAAAATTTTTCATATAGAAAATTTTCACAAAATTTCCTTCTAAAGAAAATCTATTACCCCCAAAAATGTTTTTCATTTTGTAGAAAATTTACAGTTTTTCTTTAATAATGTTTTTTATTTTTTATTGTATTTCAAACTTTTTGTTATTTAAATCACAGATAAAGAAATTAAATTGATGTGACAGTGATTAATGATAAATAAAATTTAATTTGTTTTTGCTTTTAAAAAAATTTATTTCATCTGCGGTTAATGTTGTTTTTTTTTTGTCTTCTTTTCGGATTCTATTTGTTAAAGTTTTTTATCTGTTTTGTTATCATCATTTTAGAACTGACATTATTTTGACACTGACCCTTCGTAACGAATATGTTTACATGAATTTTAAATATTTTTAAATATTTTGTATAAAAATTAACTTTGATTTAAATAACAATAATTTAAAAGGAAAAAATTTAAATGAAAAATTTTACTTTAATTTTTGTTAAACTGCTTTAAACCATTTTTGTTGGTCATGCTAAAATAGCTGTTTGATAAAATCCTTTTTCATTTTCAAGTTCAAATTTTACGTTTTTTTTTTTTTTTTTTTTTTTTTTTTTTTTTTTTGCTTTTAAGCGATAGACGTCATTATTGTAACATTTTAAAGTCGAATCATCATTTACATGCATCATTATTTGTCTGATGATGACTTTGATAATGTCAATGTTTTAAATGTTAAAGTGAAACAAGTTAAAATGTCATATTCGGTTAATCCGAATCTTTAAAACCCTCACCACGATCAGTTTAAAAATACTTGAGGGAACCTACTGAAAATACCTCTTGTAAGGGGATACCACTGCCTCGTATCCTATCGCAAAATTGCGTACTCTGTAATTCATTAAATATCCAGTTGCAGCTTCTAAAAATTTCGTTTATAGGACTCATCCAAAAGTCATTATATCTATTACTAAAGCTTATTTACTTTATAGTAAATTAATCATTTTGAGTGGAATGGCAGTTGCCAGCGTCCAATCCAAAAATATTATAGTCTTCAGTAATGTGTTGTCATTTACTATTCATATTTCTGTATAAGTTATACAGATACGTGATGTGGAATTTTTTGCTGTTAAGGGGACACTCCTCCCCAAAGCGTTATCCAAAAATGTCACGATTACAACTAAAGGAAATATCAGCCTATTCGAATTTCATGAAATTTGAATAAGCGTTTAGTCACAATCGATGTTAATATTTTTTTAGATTTAGGTGGTTGTGCTCAGATAAAGGTCTATATTTTTTTTCTACAGAACTGACTTTACCCAATTTTTAAATAGAATTCTTAGCAAATAAGAAATACTTCGGAAACATTTCATTGAGATCTGTCAGTTATTGTGGATTTGATTGTATGGTAATAACAGACGGATAGATATACCCTAATCGATGCAGATTCTTATTGAAGCAAGAATATATATTAGTATACGAGGTCTATATGCTTTTTTTTCGATACAATTTTGTCCTTTTATGGTTTTCACGATACTAATGGGGACAGTTGTGCGCACATACCATCTCCTACACCTTACGCATAGTGTTTACATATTGTATCTTGTCACTGCTTATGCATACAAAAGCATTATTCCTCCTTAATTTACGCTCCTATCTAATATATAACATATTATATCTATAATGACGCAGAGATTCTCTGTTTTTATTTTAATTGTGTTCTATGACTGACAAACCATTATTCCTCCTTAATTTACGCTCCTATCTAATATATAACATATATATCTATAATGACCAGAGATTCTATGTTTTTCATTTTAATTGTGTTCTATGACTGAACAAACCAATCTGGTCGAAACGAAGGTGTTTTATTTTCTGATGTGTATCTGTATAGGTTCATTTATATATCGATCGCTTTTAAATAATTTCCATATGGATATAATGGAACTAATACAAGTTCATTTGCCGGGCAAATTATTTAAAATTTTTTCATATCCTCTGTTTTTGAGGCCAAAAATCCGCATACGCGAGAAGACATTTGTAAGATAGTTACTTAAAATGTTGGAACGGACATGACCCGGGCCAGTTAAATTAGGCTCACTTCTTGATACAAAATAATAATTATGTACAAATATTTCATTTATATGTCTCTAAAATT
>PYHX02000413.1:31485836-31516938 GCA_004302925.2 Cochliomyia hominivorax
ATGACCCACTTCACCTTAACTAATTTTTTATCAAAACTTTTAATTTTTTGACCTCAAATAATTGTGAACTTATGGCATTGTTTTGGGTTTTTCTTAAAATTTTTGGTAACTGAAGGCAAATCTTTTTATTAATTCTTTTCCCACATTTTTATTTAAAATCATATGGTCGATATTTTTTTTAATTTTTTTTTTTTTAATTCATAAAAAGTGGTAACAATTTCTTTAATTTCTAAATAAGCGAAATAATTTAAAACATTTTTTTTAATTTTGCATAACATTTCTGGACCATATGAGAACTACCTTAAAATGGACTGAACATTACCAATTTTGATAGCCTTCATCCTTGGCTCAAGATTATTATACATATAAAATTTCATCAAAATATTTGTAGAGTGTTTAACACGTTGACTTTGAAGTAGGCAGACAGCAAGATGAACAGACCTAAATACAGACGGCGGTTGTCGAATGTTATGCTTAAAGATTTTAACAATATTTATTCTGGATGTTACAAAAATCAGCACAAAAGCATAGTACCACAATTAGCTATTATTATCACAATTTTTACACGAAAATTCATTGTTCGAAACTTAAGCAACTTTTAACAGTTCAAATGATATCTTCTCTTTCTTATGAAATAAGTACACTTTTCGGCACTGTGGGCATCACTTTAGGGCAGTTTCTATCTCCAGATTACATCTAAAGTCCAACCACCAAGATGGAATTTAAATCCAATACAAGGCTCGGAATGCATTCGCTGATAGCTTATATTTGACCCACTTAGGGCCACTGCGGGTTGAAACATTCATGGTAGTGGTATTTTTCGTAACATATGAATTCCAAAATTACACTTTCCGAAAACAGGTTAAAAATTATCGCGTCTTTAATAGGTCTCGAATATCGACGCATTTCCTTTATAACTAAATAAAGAGTCCTCCATTTTTGATTTTGCTGTAGTACATATGAAATCATCTACAGCAATATGAACATTTTTGCGCTTTAAGGCAATTAAAGGTAGCGGTGTTTGAAAGCTGTGGGTAAAATTAGGCCGATTATAGTATAATTTGGCACATCGTTTTAATTTATTATAAAACTTATTTGCATATTTTTACAAGGTATACATGGACAGCTTGACGTCCAGATGGAAGGACATTGTTAAATCAGTACAGGAAGTGATTCTGAAACTACTGTTATAATAAAAAATTGTTGTAGCTAGATTTTGGCCCGTTTTAAACATTTCTAAAAAAACATTATAGACTAATCACCTGTCATGGTGAATGATATAAATAGTGACGGAATATGAAAATGAATTTTTATTTATTTAATTGAATATTTTAACCTTTATATTACTAATGAAATGAAAAACTTAATACACCTTACTTAAACACTAGTTTGGTGTTCATATGGGTAAAAGAAATGCTGAAAAAAAGTTTAATGTGAAAGTTCAATGAAAATTTTACACTTCTGATGAAGAAATTATTTGTAATGAATATTTCATGTTGTTGTGGCAAACAACAACAAGTAAAACTAATTAAAAGGCAAAAAAGTAAAATATTTTTTTATTTAAAGTTTTAATTAGATATATCGATTAGAGGATATATTTATTGTTCAATTACAAAATCATTAAAATTTATTTGATTTAAATTTAGTTAAGAGGAACTAAAAACTTTTCGAAAATTCAAAAACACTCATATCAATCAATATCTATTGAAGAACTTTTAAAAGTACAATATTACACACTTACACGCATGCAAAAACACCAACAACAACAAAAACTACATAAAACTTATTCAAACTTATTTTTATTGCATTAAGTTTTCTCATTAAACTTTTAGTAACTAAAAATCATCATAAAAAAAAACCGACTTGTTTGATTTGCCACAACTTCAAAAAGTTTGAGAGTTTATAGGTGTCATTGACCCCCAACTAAGGAATACAATTATAAAGATAAACATAAACAAATAAATTTGTTTGTAGAACAAAAAAAAAATGAAAACAAATTTTAATTGAATCACGTTTTTTGATAACAATCAATATTTTGAGGTTTTTAACAAATATTAATAAAAAAATCAGGTAAAAATACTACCAGACACTGGAGGAGTGAGAGTGAAGAATTCTTAACACACGTTTTTTATAACAACTTTAAGATCAACTATTATTTGATTTTTTTTTATCAAATTACCTTTGTAAATATTTCAGTTATACGTTTAACGTAAAATAAATTAATATATTTTTTTTAATCACTGATTAAAATCAGTGACTAAAAAATGTGCGAATAAAAATTATTAAATTTGTTCAACAAATCTCAACTGGGTTCTATAAAAGTTAGTCAAGCATTCAAAGGTCAATCTCAATCTATTTCTAGTGTTATTAACAGTATCAGGAGAATTTTTCCGTTGATAGAAAGTCTGGTACAGATAGAAGAAATGAAAATATTTTCAAAAAAGATCCGAAAAGTTAAATATAATACAGTTTTAAACACATACAAGGCTTAGAAAATTCCAGCCATTCATGCTGCTGAAAAGCAAGAGTTCAGTCTAAAAATTAAAATCAAGTTTTTTTTTAAAATATTCTTTCTGCATAATGAATGAGGAAGCGAAGTTATACGAGGTTCAGTTCATAATTTTTTCTCATTCTCTTATAACCCTCCTTTAAAAACGCATAATTTTCACATGATAATCTTTTACACATTTAAGCATAAATATTATAAGAGGGGGGTTCACAATTTTTTTGCAGCAGTCATATCAACTAACAATGTGTTGTAAGGAACAAACGATCTAGGATTTTGTAATTTTCCTCCAGATTGAAATAAAAAAAAAAAAAAAAATATGTTCAGTTTATTTAAATTTTTTAATTTTATAATTTTAGTTGGTATTGAAAAAATTAGTTTTCTGTGAAAAAAACTAATTTTTATTGATAAATGAAATTCTTAGTAAAGAAATCGTTTTTGGTGAAAATTTCATTTTTTTGTGAAAAATAAAGTTTTAGTAAAAAAATTTCATTTTTTGGTAAAAAATTCGATTTTAATTAAAAATTACAATTTTTAGTGATAAATTGAATTTCAAGTAAAATTTTTAATTTTTAGCGAAAAATTTAAATTTTAGTGAAAGTGATTATTTTTAGTGAACATTTTAATTGTTTATGATTTTTATTAAAATTTAATCGAATAAAAATTTCTACTTTATCTCGAATTTAGCATGTGGAGTTAAGGTAATTAGGGGATTCCAGCCAAATAGGGCAGCAATTTATGTAAACAATGCAAAGATATTGATATTGTAAAGCATAATTTTGTGTTAAGCAGGGTTGTATTTTTCAAAAGTTTTGTATAGTATTAAAATGTCGACTTGATTTTTGGATACATCGTTTTTAGTTAGGGTAAATAGGGGATTCCACTCAATTCGGACGACTAAAACAAAAAGATATATAATTATGTAGACATTGCAAAAGGACAGATTTTTGTGTAGCATACTTTTTGGAAATTCAGTTTCTCAGGGTTGTGTTTTTCAAAAAAAATATTTATGGGATTTTTATAAAAAAATCATTGCAAAACAATTTCTTTTAGAAATTTTAATTATGATTTTAATCAAATAAAAAATAATGAAAATTGTAAGTTTAGTGGTTTCATTTTATTTACATATATGCATGTTAAGAATTTTTCGATTTCACTCCTTATACCAATATATGAAAAATTTTATATTTATTTCTCTTTGTTTACAGAATTAAAGTGTATTTCTCTTTTAATTAAAAGAAAATATATTCACTATTATTAACTGATGCCACACTTTTAAATACCCTCGTTATAAACTCATTGTTGCCGCTTAATTAAGTCTACAATTTTTGTTGTGATAAAATTTATAGAAATTAATATTCATATGATAATATTCCAGAAAACCACTAAAAGACCATTATTAATGTTATGACCCCATTGTACTGTCAGTTATTTGTAATTATGGTTTCATGTAAATTTACATCATATTTACTTTGTAGTGAGTACATGTGTCTATAATTATAAAAAGTATTAATGCTTTTTTATGTAAAAATAAAACATGTTAATGTTTTTTATTCAAATATAAGAGAACAATATGAGTTTTCTATTAATAACTTTATTGTTTCAATTAAATGTCAAAAGTTATGAATGTGAATAGAGAATTCATAAAAAGTGAGTGAACCAACAGAACAATAATAATTCTTTATTACGATAAGGGAAAGAATTTAAATAGAGATTTAGATACTTTTTAATCTATTCTGGAGCGATATACGAGACCGTCGATCAAGCGAAAACGAAATTATAACTTCAAATGGGTAAGTTAATAAATTTGTTCAAATGTTGAACGAATTATGAAATATTTGCGGCATCTACGCATATAACCCCAAATTGTCACAATTTTACTCCTGTAAAATTTAGCCTCTAAAGTTTTTCTATGTGCAATAAGGATGATCATGCTTGTAATTCCTCAATATATTCTAGTCAATGTCTTTAAGGTAAGTCACGTTAATATTTACCTCATGAATGATCGGGATCTTTGGGTTACGAAATCTAGACGTTGGCATATGTAATGAAGCATCGTTTCATTGCCCCTCTACATGCACCATTTTTCTTATCGTAGATCATCAAATCGTTTAGAATATTGCTGAAGAATGAGTGATGCCTTTCATTCTGATAAGTTTACTTTTTCCAAATTTAGAATATCAGTAGTTTTCCACTATTGACAAATAAAAAAATAATACTTCTCAGTATTATGTATGATCGCCCATTATCGTTTATTTATCTACGCGAAGAAAGTCATTGCATTTTTCAAGCCTTAACTCAGGTGTTCTATACCATTCCACAAATCCAAGCAATCCAAGACGGTTTTTGAAATCTTCTCTTTGGATCTCATTAGTTTACTAAATTCTCTCTGGTTCAGATTATACCCTATTAAATTTTATTGAAAATTCAAATTTTTACTGAAAACTCAAATTTTTACTGAAAACTCAATTTTTTTCTGAAAATAAATATTTTTATTAAAAACGCAAACTTTTACTTAAATTCTGATTATGCTCTCCACCACAACAAATGGTGTGTAACGTTCAGAAGGAATAATCTCAAACCTAATAGTGTTTGTCTGTTCGTCTGTTTGTTGTTGGTACGCTCACATTCATAAAATATGCTTTAGTTCGGAAAAATTTCATATTTAAAAACAGAAAAATCGATTTAGTGCATTAAAAGATATACACCGATATCTACCGATTTAAATTTACTTTGTATTGAGGTACCTCACTACTTGATCCCATCGTTTTGCCTGGAGAAAGTGATTGTGGCCAAATTGGAGAACTCTCGCTGTTATAGTTTTTTAAATATTTGATAATCAATATTTTCTTTGTATGGGTGATACTTCTCCCCCTGATCTTATTCTTCATACGTTCATTGAGAATGTAGTTGGCGCCGAATTTGAGAACTTTCGCTTTTATAGTTCTTTAGCTATGGCTTGTATAGGCGATACCACTTCCCCAGGTGATATCGAAATTTTTTATAGCCTATATTACTTTCGGGTATATTGGCATTATTCTGTAAAAATTTCATCAAAATAGGCTCATACTGCGAACATACGTACATATATACACACATCCTATTTAATATTTATAGATAAATTGATGTCGTTCTTTGTTTTAATGTATGTATGTATGTATGTATGTATGTATGTATGTATGTATGTATGTATGTATATAACCTGTCCTTCTCTTACATTATTAAAACCATACAATACCTTAAACACATATATGCCTCCTGTAATTTTCTAAAAGTTGCAAATATGATATTATTTGAGTTTTATGAATTATTGGACACCTGTGTATAATATTCATTTCATAATCTCACCAAGAAACAAAAACACATACACACATTAAACATAAATAATATAAAAATAATAAAACTATTTTATTAAGAAATATTTATTTGTTTTTCCCTCAAAAAGGGATGAGAATAATCGCACTTGTTATATAACGTCATATTTCTAATTCACAGTTGACCTTGTCAAATAACGCTATAGGAAGCATTCATATCTTTGTTCAAACCAATTCCCTTTTGGACTATATTTTCATATCGAGGGCACCCACAAGATATGATAAACATAATTTACAACATTTTCCCGTAGTGGGAATGATTTTTATATTAAAATGTTGGATATTTATATATTTATGTTTTTATGTTTGTTTTTTTTCACAGAAATATAAAAAAATATAATAAAATCACCTTGTCTGCCCCTTTCGTATATTCGCCCATATCGTTAAGGGTTTTTTTGGTTTTATTTATATAATAATGGCGTTGAACTTATTGTTTGCTCTTAATACTTATTGAGGTGATGAAAAGAGTGTTTTTTTAACCAACAAAACCAAAAGTGGATATGAGAAAATATTTGCTCCAACTTGTGTTGCATAATAATTAAGTGGTATTAAGTGGAGCGTTGAAATAAATGCTGTGAAAATATGAGCATATTGTTATTATAGGTAAAAAGGGGGAGAGGGGTATGGTTTCTGAAAATATATGAAGGGTCATGAAAAGTCTATAGAACATTTTAAATGTTTTAATAACAAAATGAATTTAATATTATTGTTTTTAAATTCAAATTGTTTGGGAACGTATAAGTAATATTTTTCTTATATGCCTTTAATAATATTAAGTATACGTTCTGTTGCTAAACACTTTTGCTACATAGAAAAATTAGTAAAAATTTATATAGAAAAATGAGTACTAATTTTCTTTATACAAATTTAAGTGAAAATTTTTCTATAAAGAAAATTTAAAAAATTCTTTATATGGAAAAAGTTTTTTTTTATATTTTCTAAAAAAAATTTATACAAAAAAATTTCAATATGTATAAAATTTTGTATATAAAAAGCAAATCTCTTTTAAAAAATATATATGAAATATGTAGGAAAATGTTCTATATAAAGATATTGTTAAAAATTTTATGTATAAAGAAATTTTTATTTCTAAAAAATTTCCTTATGAGGAATGTTTTACGATAATGCTCATAAATCAAATCTGGGGATATTAGAGAAAATAGTTTCCCCTAATTATTACTGCCTCGATTATGCAGCTCCATTTATTAGCTATCCACTCAAAAAATCTGTAAAGGGCGAAATCTTTTATAACGGTAGGATGAGTAATTTATTGAAAAAAAGTGAATTTTTAATCAAGTTTTCACCGGATTTGACTTTTGGGTATTTTATAATGAAAATGCGGAATATTTTTATAATCCTAAATTAAGAACAACTTTTTCCATATTTCATAAAAGTGCCTTGTCAAATCAATATCTTAATTTTTACAGAACTTATTCAATATCAAATATTATTAATTTTTTTACAATAGTGAACGGAAAATATTTATTTTTATTATTATTATTATTATTGTTATTATTATTATTATTATTTTTATTTATTATTTTTTTTAATTTTTGACAAATTAAATAAAGAAATTTTGTCAAAATAAGTTATGGTGTACGTAATATTATTTTTCAAGTAATTACCTTTCCAATCATACCAAACACTTGCACAAAATTTTTTCACTACTCCACTTTCACTTTCTGACTCCAGTACCCACTAGAAACGTGACTTTCTCCAAAGTAATTGAAAAACACTTCAAAAATATTTATATCGAAGTTTTTTAAAAAAAGTTTCAATAGTTTCAAACTTACAGAATTATGAAAAAAAGACGTTTGGTTGGAGATTAGTTGGAACCTTAAAAGAGATAAAAATTCCTTAAAAATCATGATACGGCAAACAATACGAAGTTGCATTTTAGCAAAGTAATTTGTTTTATAGAAAATTTTCGAAAAAAATTTTTCATATAGAAAATTTTCGAAAAAAAAATTTTTCATATAGAAAATTTTCGAAAAAAAATTTTCATATAGAAAATTTTCACAAAAATTTTCTTCTAAAGAAAATTTATTACCCCCCGAAATGTTTTTTCATTTTATAGAAAATTTTACAGTTTTTTCTTTAATAATGTTTTTTTATTTTTATTGTATTTCAAACTTTTTGTGGTTTAAATCACAGATAAAGAAATTAAATTGATGTGACAGTGATTAATGATAAATAAAATTTAATTTGTTTTTGCTTTTAAAAATTTATTTCATCTGCGGTTAATGTTTTTTTTTGCCTTCTTTTCGTATTCCATTTGTTAGAGTTTTTATCTGTTTTGTTATCATCATTTCAGAACTGACATTATTTTGACACTGACCCTTCGTAACGAATATGTTTACATGAATTTTAAATATTTTTAAATTTTAAATTTTAAATTTATTTAAATTTTTTTTTTAAAATTTAAATTTTGTATAGAAATTAAATTTAATTTAAATTGTTTTCTTTACTTTAATTTCATGATTTAAAAAAAAAAATGTTTAAGAAAATTCAAATGAAAAATTTTACTTAAGTTTTTGTTAAACTGCTTTAAACCGTTTTTTGTTGGTCATGCTAAAATAGCTGTTTGATAAAATCCTTTTTCATTTTCAAGTTCAAATTTTACGTTTTTTGCTTTTAAGCGGTAGACGTCATTATTGTAACATTTTAAAGTCGAATCATCATTTACATGCATCATTATTTGTCTGATGATGACTTTGATAATGTCAATGTTTTAAATGTTAAAGTGAAACAAGTTAAAATATCATATTCGGTTAATCCGAATCTTTAAAACCCTCCACCACGATCAATTTAAAAATACTTGAGAGAGCCTATTGAAAATACCTCTTGTAAGGGGATACCGCTGCTTCGTATCCTATCCCAAAATTACGTACTCTGTAATTTCATTAAATATCCAGTAGCAGCTTCTAAAATTGCGTTTATATAACTCATCCAAAAGTCATTATATCTATTACTAAAGTTTATTTACTATATAGTAAATTAATCGTTTTGAGTGGTCAATGAGAGGTTTCGCATTGTCTGTGGTTTTAACTAAAATAGAATAGATTTATGATACCGACGTGTTATTGTATTCTAACAGGAGTTTTTAATAGTTGGACAGGAGATGGCATAACTCCAAGCCCCTTAAGAGTGTAATGAAAAATCAATAAATAAAGATAATGAAGCGTTGGTTTGCGCATCATACTAACCCGGTGTACGTGTTAACACATCTGTCCCGAACTTGCCTTCCCACAGTCTTAAACAAAATTTATCTTTTCAATATGTTTTTTTAAGATACAACCTTTTGCTCCTTTTATGGTCTCTTCACTATACATAATGGGGACAGTCGTGCGCACATACCATCTCCCTACACCTTGCGGCATAATGTTTTAACATATTGTATCTTGTCACTGCTTATGCATACAAAATCCACTATTCCTCCTTAATTTACACTTCTATCTAATATGTGACATATACATCTGTAATGACCAGAGATTTTATGTTTTTCTTTTTAATTGTGTTCTACGACTGACAAACCAATCTGGTCGAAACGAAGGTGTTTTATTTTCTAATGTGTATCTGTATAGGTCATTTATATATCGATCGCTTTTAAATATTTTATGTGGATATGAACTAATTTGCGACAAAATATTTAAAATATCTTCATATTTCTGTTTTTGAGCCAAAAATCCCATACCGAGAAGACATTTGTAAGATAGTTACTTTAAATGTTGGAACGCACATGACCCATTAAATTGGCTTAGTTCTTGATCCAAAATAATAATATGTACCAAATTTCATTTATATGGCATCGTAAAACCGATACAAAAATTGATTCTGAGTCAATCGCTAAATATTAATGTAATACAATTTTGCGGTATGTTACAAGCACTACCACAATAGCATAATACCTAACCACCAACAGTAATGTAGGGTATAAATATCTACCACTTTAGCATAAATAATATTTTTCTTTTCTTTTGTCATTCAAAATACATTGTTTTGCATACTAAAAAAATCGTTTTAAAATAACGAGTTTGTAACATAAAACATACAAAATGCGATATGAAACATAATTTAGTTAAACACTAAATTAACTTTTTTTAAAAAAATGGGGGTTAAAAGTATGAGCACGATTTTTTTTGGGGGGACAAAAATGATGATATATTGTTTTCTTGTATATCTTAAGTGTTCTTTTTTACATAAATATTTTTAAAAGTGATTTTTAACAAAAAATGTTTATTCAAGCGTAACAAAGTTAGAATGTGACTTAAATATCTTAAATAACAAAATAATTAGAATTCTGAAAAAGGAGAAGTTATTGTAGATGTGTCAAAGCACAGTATTTAAGTAATTGAGTGTGGTGAGTTAAAAAAAATAATAATAAATTTATTGAATTATTTCTATTAAATAAAGAGTTTAAATTTTAAGTGGTAATATAGGTAAAATGTTGTACAGATAATATTTTTGTACAAACCTCATTAAAATTTATGATTATCACTTCAATATTTCTATGATGCACATGCTTTATCAAAGGCGAAGTTTTGTTCAAAACCATTTACTTTTAAATGGAAAAAAATAAATTTTTGTTGGGATTACGATATTTTCGCATATATCGGTTCACACATATCGGTCTATAAATTTTACAAAAATTAACATTTTTGTTAAATTTCAATAAGAGGTACCTTTTTAAGGCCTATAAGAGACTAATTATTTTATGAAAAAAATATATGTAAACAATTATGATTCTTATAATGGGTCTTGGTGGGTCTTGTTCTTGAACCCCTGCTTTGGAACAATATGTATAATGGAATTTTTAATGCATTAATTCCGAAAGAAAGAATAACCGTAGGTTTTGTAGATGATATTACAGTCTTTGTCGAAATAAGATCATTGATGAGAATAATGCCGAATACTGAAGTATCGCGTTAAAGCCGAAAAAAACTGCGGACAAGCTTGACAAAGTCAATACTTCTACATAGTGTACCGGTCTGTGTTAAATAAGCTAAAGAATTAACTACAATATGTTCCATAACACTGTTTAGAAGGTACTACTCAAAAGTATGTAGTGGGTTTTGAACCATCTCGGAAGAAATGATGCCCAAATAAATTTCCGCCAAGGAAATATCTAATATATTCAACGTAAGTTGGGAAACCATAAATCTCCAGGAAAGTAATTCGAAGTGTAAAATATAAAAAGTTCGCAAAATAGATGGGAAAATACCCACAATCAACACAGGAGTCAATCGGCATAGTGAGGTATGCAAAAATCTAACCCTATTCTTTATAGTGCATAATGGTTACATTATATACCATTTCGGTTTATCATAAAACTGTTGACTTCTTCTACCCGTAAAACATTTTTGCGATATTTGTTTTCATGAAGGAGTTAAGTAATTAGTCGGAGGAGAGTTTACTATTTATAGTCTCATGCCCATCAAGATGTATTTGGCGTTTATCATTGTAACAAGTGATAAAAAACATTTGATGTAAATTGGATCTAGGTTTTACGAAAGTTGGTCAGTAATATGTACCATCTAATTAATGTTATCGTTGTCATAGGTAACTCCAATTCTGTCAAAATGAAGTCTAATCATCCTCTACGTTCTATTGTGACAAGTCTTGCTAATTCTCTCTTGCTAGTGACTTCAAACTATTTAATTTCTTCACTCTTTTTGTGACTTTTGTTGCAAAGCACATCATGTGGAGTTTTGGTTTAAACGCCAGCCAGGATGAAACTCCCCAAAGTCTCTCACTAACATTCTAGTCAACATAATAAGACCGTATAAATCCTGTCATATTTGGGACCACTGATAATCTTGGTACCAGACTTGCTAAGTTATTTTACATCTCAATGTGTTGCCATTTCGTCTTATTGGCTATAGGGTTTTGATCCTTATATTATTTTGCAAATGTATTCCCACTTTTATATATGGATTGGAACGATATAAAGACAAATTGTGATTGATTGTGGAATACATGATCTGTGTCAGTTACATTACTCAAAATAAATTCCCACCGATAGTTCTATGACAATTAAGGATAGAAGTAGGTTTAGAATAAATGTTTACTATAGAAATCGCTAGTTTAATGGAATTATTTTCACTGTGTTAGTACTTACAAATAACCCTTTTATGTTTAAAGGTTAATAACAGTCACTACTTATATAACAAAAAAGTACAATGAACCTTTTGTATTAAATAAATTAAAATTTTCTTTACTGCAGGATAGTTTTTTCTTATTGAGATGAAAATGGAAAAATAATACAAACAATTTCTCTTTAATTTTATATTTATTTCAATGTCCTTTAAAGTTTATTGACTTTTCAATACAAATATTTTCACTTTTTAACTTTTCTCCAAATATTGTTAATAAATGATACGATACTTTTTTTAATAAAGATAGACAATAAGGATATTTTGCATAAATCAGTCACTTAAATGTGACCAATGATTATTTGTGAATACAGCCAATTTAAGCAAAAGGAGGATAATAATGTTTGTGATTAAAAGAGTTAAAATACATATTTCAGAATATAAACTTTATATAAAATTTTAATTTTTTTCTGTGGAATTGAAAGATTTTGTTCTTTTATATTTTTCCAAAGTATTAAAAAACACACAACTGTTTCGGCAGCAATTTAAATGTAATTTAAAGTGTTTTGCCACTTTAAATATTTTGTCATATTTGTATACCCTATAAGAGCACAATTGCTGAATGAAGGTGTATAGACCTACACACTCCATATGTAACTGCACAAAATTCCTATAACAAACAGTCTCAACTATACACTAATGAACAAATTTTAATGAAATTTGTCAAGATTATTCGCTTAACTCCTCTTCAAATTGCTTTTGGAGTAGGAAAATGGTTATAGAAGTCATGCAAATAGTAACCAATTTAAATGAAACCTTTTCTTAATTTTTTTAATTTTCAAAAGAACTCCCAATACATCCAGGCATCAAAAAGTTCTCCGACTATTTGATACGAAAATTAAAAGTTCATGCAGGTTTAAAAACATAGAACACTCATATGGTTCCTGACAGGAATGCTGCTAAAAATGTAAAGGCCAAAAACAGAGCATGAATATTGAAATTGAGTATCGAGACTTATATCCTGGAAGATCGTTCGCAACTTGCTGGTCAAAATTTGTTGCTGCTGATGCTCGAGAGAATCTTGCTTAATATTCAAAAAGTTTTTGGTATGACATGCAATAAGCAGTTATGACAAAAAAACGAATCATGACTTACATCAGGCCCTTTAAATACTGAAATTTACACCATGGAATATTAACAAAAAATGTTGCTTCTATTTGTAAGACCTCATAATGTGTCCACTTATTTTTGGCCTAACTTGACATCCTGTTCTTATGGTAAACAAACCTTCGAGTTGTACAGGAGTAATAATGTGGTATCTGTACCATGAGACACAAATTTTCCAAACTGCGTTGAACTTAGGTAAGTGGGTTTATGTAAAAAGAACACTGATGAGCATAAACACGAGTCCAAGGTGTGGTAGATTTTAAACCGTTATATTCGTAATTATAATTTTAATCAAATTAAAAAAGTGTGTTAAGGATTATTCGGTCTTAATGCGTATAGTATACTAACAAGTTTTCGATTGAGAAATAAACTTTAAACACACAGTTTAAAAAAATAATGTTCGAAGTATCCTACTTTGCACACCTTTAAATCCAATCGTGGAGCCCCTAAGTAATGTTTCATAAAAATCTTCCCGTTATGCATTGTCAAAAATTTCCGAAATCGAATCAGAAAAAAGAAGTTGTTATAGAAACTGAGAAGTTGTTATAAAATGTATATTTATCTGAGAATGTTGAATGTGAATATGCACATGGATTGAAACGTAGTGGAGGGTATAAAAGATTCGGCATAGTGAACTATAGCATTCCTACTTGTTTTCCCTTCACATTTATCATGTTATTTTTGGGAATATAAATCATCTCAAAAATATGAATACTAATAGAGTGTCTGTCACTTAAAAATCCATATACTTTTTCTTTGTGAGAGAACCACTGAATTATGATTTATATGCATTCAGTTCTTTATCTGAACATTTATTTTTGAAAAAAAATATTTGTTTTCTCTACAAATTCTTAAAAATATTCTGACTGAATTTTTGTAAAATATAAATAAAATACTTTTTAGTACAAAAATATAATAAATACAATAAATGTAATTCGCTTTATGTATCCTTGACAGAATAAGAGCTATTGTCAATGAGATGAATTGAAAAGAGAGTCTGAAGTAGTTTTAATTGTTTTCATATTTTTACTTATTTGACATTACGAAATGCTCTTTAGTAAAGAGTAAAAACACTTTACTCTTTTATGTAAAGTGAACTGTAAGTGTATTTAAGTTAATAAATAATACGACATACAAAACATACAAAAAGGATTGTTAAGGTTTCAAATGGAATCATAAAGTTTTATACTTATAAAATTCACTCAAATGTATTATAAATTCAAATATATTTTAAAATACAATAAAATATGTGACTTAAGATGGAATATTAGTAAAATAATGTTACATTTTTTACATATTTATTAGGTGTATAACTTTTCACTTTATTTCAAGATTCTAATTTTACATGTATACGAGTCAGTGTTTTTTTCTAATCTAATGTTATAACCCTAATTTATTTGTATATTTAAATGTCACCTGTTATATGTTGCGTATGATTAATTATACTAATTTTCTACATTAAGTATACGCTTGCAGTCTCTCAGAAGGGATTTATTTTCAAGCAAATATTTGTTTACTAAAATTTTATAAACAGTATTATTTTGAAAATTAATTCTAAATACAAAAAGTAAGAATGTTATACTCAAGCAATACTGACTACATGATACCCTACACCATATTCTTGGTTTTAAATAGTAGTTAAGAAAAATTATAAGTATGTCCTTTTATAATTTACTAAATTCTGCTTAAGTGTGCTGTAAATAATTAACATTTAAGTGTCAATTATGTTTTTTAAAATTATTTATATAGAAGGTGTCGAATTTATGGACCAACCATAGATTGATTTAGATTGAAACAAATATTTTTAGAATATAAAACCTTTGTCAGTCATAAAGTTCTTTTCCCAGGACATACTGCAGTCCTCATTGCCGAACAACATTAAGAGAAAAGTTATCAACTATCTGTGTCAGTCATTAATGACATGATTACATATGGTAAATGGTTATCTGGGCGAAAACTAAAATTTCTTCACTTCACGAAACTTGACATTTTTACCAGCGAAATCAACGGCAACACTGTTCACAACCTGGATAAAAGAAGTACATACAAATTTGGCGTCGAATTCAATGAAGTACAAATTCCGACTGCTAATCACCTTATGATTTTGGGAGTTATATTTGACAGCCTATATTTCTCTTCAACTCATGCCACCAAAATCACGCACAAATTGTAATGTGGTAAAAAGTCCTCAAAACTATTATTTTCATATAAAACGACTGGGCAGTCAGTTAAGAATTATGTTGGACCAGTGTAGATACCATCGCTAAATGATACGCTGTGGAAAAATATCCAAATATATCAATTTACAGCCTTAAGATCTATAACAGGTTGAATTCAAATATCATCAATTCACCATCTACATCATGAAGTGAAAATGCTTCCAATCAGGGAATATAGTAAAATATTTATTAAGCAGTTCCTTCTAGGATGCAGTCGGAAAAGTATGAATCTAAAACAAAACTTCTACGTAAAGAAATCTTTCCGAATTTATATGAATTTTGAAGGAAAAATTTATTTGAGATGAAAATGAGTGTGGAAATTTTGTTTGGTCAAAAGAATACACCATAAAAGAAATGTTCCAAAGTTCTACTACAAGTTGTAATATAATTTAGTTACGTTATATGCAAATTGATCTTGATGGAATGTTATAGATTTATTCTCAAAAAATTTACACAGACCCAGCAGGATCGTGGGAAGGACTTTATAAAATCGACTCAGAGTTTTAAATTAAGATGATGAAATCACAAGTCCGTGTTTATATATTTCAAATATTCTAAGTATTATTTTAAGATGATTCTAGATTTGCGTTTTGAAAACTTAATAAAAACTTATTCCCCTCCATCATAAGTGATGAAGAGGGTATATTAACTTTGTCATTCCACATATAACACTAAGAAGGAATCATCTCAGACCAAAAATGAATATGTTTTCTTACATCAAATCGAAATCTGAGTCGATTTAGCTATGTCCATCTGTCAGTCAGTCTGTCTGTCGATCGTTGTCAATAAAATTTTGCCTGAGAATATATAAATCAAAATATCGGTTCAGTATAGTAAAAGATATAGACCAACACCTAAGGTAACTTCTAAGCTCAAGCAAAAAACTTTTGTAAAATTAACAATTATAAATCGACAAATTCGTATGAAATTTTGATATTATCATTCATTTTAAAAATTATCAAAAGCGGTTCAGTAGAAAAAGAGCTGTAGCCTAAAAAATATAACTAATTTTATGACTCATGAAGTATTCCTGTATTTTATTTAAGAAAAACATTTAAAAATTGTACACATTTGTGAGTGTATGTGTTATCACACGAATTTGTGGTAGAGGGTATTGAAGATTCGGCATAGCTGAATATATTGTTCCTACTTGATTTTTTTATTGTCCCATTTGAATCGGGCCATAAACAGCAGTTTGCCTCGAATTCATATAATTTTTCCCATTTAATTTCTTCATAATAAAAACAAAAACTATAAAGTTCAAAACAAAAAATAGTTTTATCAGTGAATAAATTTTACCACCTTCTTTGAAAAAATTCCAAAAAATCGATTTTCATTTTTTAATTGACCAACTTTGGAAAGGATTTTTAAAGAATTATCCAAATTTAAACAAACATTCCCGTTAGGAATTTTTTATAAAACAATAAAAATAGAGCTTCAAACGGAAATAAAAGCCTACATTGTTCTATTTTCTCTTCTCAGGCATTTCTTTCACAGAACTCTGTTATTTCCTTTAATTCTCTTTGCTATCAGTTTTCATAGCTTTTCTTCCGTTTGCAGTTATTTTGTTCATTTCTATTTATTTCCTTTTTCTTCATTCTTAAAAGAAAGATTTTTGTTTGTTGTTTGAGATTTTAATTACAGTTAGTTTTCTTTTTAGGTTTCATTTATTTTTTCGTGTTAATTTCCATTCTACTGTTCGATTGTGTGTAACTCTTATCTCTCTCTCTTTTGTTAATTTAAAAAAATCTTTATTCTATTTATAACAAAAAGTTAAAAATTATAGTTTGTGGTGCCATTTGTTTGTGGAAAATTTTAACCCAAGAAAAATAAGTAAAAATGTTATAGTCGGTCAAGCCCGATTATGTAATAATTTAAATCGCGTTGTTGGTTGACGTAAATGCTACGAAAAATTTGTGAACAGCCCTCGTATATTTTGCTTTTATTGTTTATGTTTAAATGTTAAATAGATTGTGCTGCTAAAATTTGTCTTAATGTTTCTCGGGAGAGTTAAATGGGAATTACAAAAACTATCGACCAACTCTCGTATAATTTTACACACATGTTTATATTTATCTTGATTAACCCAAATATTTAGATTTGTACGTTTAAAAATGATATTTGAAAGGTGGGTTGTACGGGATCTATGAGAAATACTGGAGCAATCCTTTTACTCTTTTACGCATCATTTTAGAATATTAAAGGACTTACTTTTGCAAAATTCGGTTTGAATCGTTTCATATTTCATTTCGTTTCATATATCTACATGAAATAAAGAACAAATTTGACTAGGCATCGTCTTTGTGTAAAAATATAACTACAATGTGTACTTTGCGAACAATCTTTACATGGACAGCTAGCAGGACAGACAGTCGGACGGACTGGGTTAAATGAAAAATGAAGTAGTGATAGCAATATTTTATCTACCTGTTACAAACGTATGTAAAAATGCATAATGTGCTGGTTTAGGGTATAAAAATCAAGGAAAATTAATACCTTTAAAATAAGGATAACAATAGAAGAAGAAAAATATTATCCTTTTGTTACAAAATGCCATAATGAGTTCATGTTGTAGGATGATAACATAGAAAAAACTATAATTATATGACGATATTATATCTCAAAATTATAGCATAGACGTAATTGTCTAAAGCGTACGAATTATTACCAGATTGTTCATAATTAATCTTAACAGATTTCTTACTCTAAGGAGTGAATCAAAAAATGTAAACTATTTGATTTGTCTTTCGATCAGGTTGCTCATGGAAAATATGTCTGTTATTATGTTTAGTGTTAAACAAATTAATATATTGTTAAACAGTGACCAGAAAAAGTGCATACAAAAATTAATAAAAATTTTCAATGGAACTTAATTTCGTCCTACAAAAAGTTGGCTCAGTATTCAAAGAACTGCCGTGAAACTGTAGTGCTTATCCGTTGATAGCAAATATGCCTCAAGTAGAAGGAATGGTCCACGTGATGTTTCTAAAGCCAAAAAAATTGAAAGAATTTCAAAAAAGCTACAAACTCATCTGGTAGGAAAGTAGCCCGTTTAGAGCAGTGCTCGAACTATTTGGTATAAGAAGTTTAAACTATGGCTGGTTTAAAAAGATGCCAAACTCAAAAAATTCCTGACAGAAGCGCTGCTAAAAATGTAGAACTCAAAGAAATAAGTTCTTGATATTTCATGCAATATGCAGTTACGGCGAGCTCTACAAATCATGAACTTAACATCAAGGAATTTTGAAAAGGAAGGCTGCTCCCATTTATAAGACTTCATAATGTGTCCTAGGAACTTTCCTTAACTTTTACCTGACTTGGCATCTTGTCGCTTTGGTAATCAAGTCTAAAAAAGACAACATCTCCCAACAGTTGTGATAGATTTAAAACTGAGATTGACCAGCTGTTCGAAAAATGATTGTAAAATTATAATGGAAGGGTTTCCGGAAAAGATTCAAAATTTCATTACAAGTAATAAAAATTACAAAAATAACTTTTTCAGCAAATTGTAATAAAATTTTAATTAATTAAAAAAATTAAAACTGTTAATTTAGATTTTTAATTTTTTTCAAATATATATGTAAGTTAAAAATTTGTTGATCTCACTTCTAAATTAAAGCAGAGGTGCTCTACAATACATTTATTTTATGTGAGTGAAGCAGAAAATATATATATTAATTTATCGTTGTTTTCAAATTGATAAAATGCAGTCGTGTTTAGTGTATGTGTGAAGTTAGCTTAATTCATAGTCTAATCTTTTAAGTCAAGTATTCTACATGTTGGGCACCTCTGCTTTAAAGTAATTCTACAAAATTCCATTTAAACGGGAGCAAAAAGTAAATTTAAGAGTTATATTAAGAACATAAATAAATAAAATTTATGAATATTAATTAGGGATTTACCCTTCCTTTTATCTTATTTTTAATGTCCCAACAAAAAATAACATTAATTTCCTTTAAATACATATTTTTTTATAAAAATCCCTTAAAGACTTATAACATTTTTCTTCCATCAAAAATATTGTTTTAATTTCCACTTAAACTTATCTAATAATTACAACCTTTTTGTTGCTAATGTCTCCAAATATAAATTAATTCTAATCACATTTTGTTATTTGTACGACACTGACAAGGAAATAATTAATAATAATTCTTATTTACCGGAAAACAGCATCATTTGTTTCTTCTTTTCAGTATTTTTTTTCTAATAACTTGATTAATTGCATGGCATTTATTTTTATCGATAATAAAAAAAATTATTTAAAACGACAAGAAATTTCTATGATTTATGTTATTAATTTATGTTGTTAATTTTTAGTTCCATTTAATTCTAAAAAAAAATTAAATGTGCGAAATTTTTGGGAAATTCAGAGACAATTTCTAGGAAATTTTCTATAAAGAGAAATTTCTAGGAAATTTTCTATAAAGAGACAAATTTCTATAAAGAGAATTTTTTTTTATAAAGAGAAAATATCTTAGGAAATTTTCTATAAAGAGATTTCTATTTTCTATAAAGAGACAATTTCTTTTTCTATAAAGAGACAATTTCTAGAAAATTTTCTATAAAGAGACAATTTCTAACTATACAATTTCAAATTTCTAAAAGAAGACAAATTTTGGGAAATTTTCTATAAAGAGACAATTTCTAGGAAATTTTCTATAAAGAGACAATTTCTAGGAAATTTTCTATAAAGAGACAATTTCTAGGAAATTTTCTATAAAGAGACAATTTCTAGGAAATTTTCTATAAAGAGACAATTTCTAGGAAATTTTCTATAAAGAGACAATTTCTAGGAAATTTTCTATAAAGAGACAATTTCTAGGAAATTTTCTATAAAGAGACAATTTCTAGGAAATTTTCTATAAAGAGACAATTTCTAGGAAATTTTCTATAAAGAGACAATTTCTAGGAAATTTTCTATAAAGAGACAATTTCTAGGAAATTTTCTATAAAGAGACAATTTCTAGGAAATTTTCTATAAAGAGACAATTTCCAGGAAATTTTCTATAAAGTGACAATTTCTGGGAAATTTTCTATAAAGAGAAATTCTCCAAGAACTCTTCTATAAAGAAGAAATTTTTAGGAACTTTTCTATAAAAAGGAAATTTCTAGAAATTTTCTATAAAGAGACAATTTCAAGGAAATTTCTAATAAAAAGAAAATTATAGAAAATTTTCTATAAAATTTCTAGGAAATTTTTTTATAACGAAAAAATTTCATTAAAATTTTTCAAAAGGAGAATATGTGTATAAAATTTTTTCTACGGACAAAATGTTTATCAAATTTCCTACAAAGAAAACATTTTTATCAAGTTTTATTATGGAGAGAAAATATCCGTAATTTTTTATAAAAGAAGATTTCTATCAAATTTTCTACAAAAGAGAAAATTTCTGTAAATATTTTTATAAAACGAAGATTTCTATTTAATTTTTTACGAGGAAAAAATTTCTATCAAATTTCCTTTTAGGAGATAATTACTTGCATAAACAATTTTACAAAATTCTAATTGTGAAAAATTTTCGCAGAAATTTTCCTTTATAATAAAATTTAAGAGAAAAAATTTTATAGAAATTTAAATTATGAAAATTAAGTGAAATTTATTTTTTAAAGAAAATGTTTCTAGAATATGTCTCTGTATATAGACGAATTTACCTGATAGAAGGTTTATTATAAAAGGAAATTTCTACAAAAGGGTAAATTTTCTATAATTTTTTTCTTAAGAAAATATTTCTAGGAAATTTTTTATTGAGAGAAATTTTCTATAAAAAAGAATTCTCTATAAAGATAATATTTGTTGAAATTTTTTATAAAGAAACATTTCTAGAAAATTCTGTTCTCTAAAAAGAGAAAATTTTCTATAAAAGAAAGCATTTCTGGAAATTTTTCTATAACGAGAAATTTCCTAGAAGATTTTTTATTTAGAGCAAAAAAATTCAAGTAAATTTTTTTTAACATGGGAATATTTCTTTAAAGTGTAAATTTTGCGCAAAACGTAATTTTTATTAAAATTTAAAATTTCTTTTTATTTTCTGTTTATTTTTTCCTTTAATTCTTTTAAAGTTTTATTTGATACTAAATTATAGCTCTTTTCACAATTTGATGCCCAGCATAATGTTTACTTTATTATTTGCAAATTATAATTTAATAATAAAATCCTTGAACCCTTTTCGTAATAATTTCATTTTT
This sequence comes from Cochliomyia hominivorax, assembly GCA_004302925.2. Taxonomy (NCBI): domain Eukaryota; kingdom Metazoa; phylum Arthropoda; class Insecta; order Diptera; family Calliphoridae; genus Cochliomyia; species Cochliomyia hominivorax. The sequence goes on from PYHX02000413.1 coordinate 31,507,381, forward strand.
CTCCTTTTCACTTATTTGGTCTTTGTTTGTTAATTATCCTTCAAAATAGATTAAATCGATGTTAAGCGACATAACAACAAAAGCTGCAACTTAAAGCGGATTTCTTTCAAGAAGAAAAAAAAGAAGAAAAAACTGATAAAAAGATTAACTTTATTTTAGAAAAGAGACAAAAAAATTCAAATTTTTGCGTCCGCTATTAACGTACATTTTTATGCAAAATTTTATATTTTTCAGGTTTTTCTCTGCGAATTTGTCTCAGTTGAGAGAAACAAAGGCAAATTTCATTAAACGTCAAATTAGTTGTTTGTGTCCTTAAAAACGTTTTTTTTTGTATACAATAAATGACCTTGATCCCTTTTTCGTACTTGAGAAGCGAATTTATTTATTTAAATTTTGCAAATATTTGATAATTTAATACAGAAAAGAACATTTTATACTTTTGTGAGTTTTTTCTTTAAAATTTAATGTCATTTTTTATGTTAAATTTTTGCAACTTAAAGATATTTTTAGAGGGAAGAAACTTTTATGTTCGGAAAGTTATGAAATATTTTTAAGAATAATTGATGAACTAAATTTAAGAAATAATAAATAATTAATACTTTTGCTTTTTGGGTCATTTACGGGAATTGACAATAAATTAATTTCCTTTCATTGAAGGGTATAATTAAGAGAGAGTTAGAAAGGAAATTTTAAAAGAATTATAAATATTTAATAGCAAAAATAAATCAAATATAAAAATAAATGTTCAAAATAATTTAAAAAGAGAATTATTAAATGCAAAGAAAATATGGCAAAAATTATTTTTATTAAGAGAAAATTTCCAGCAATTTCTTTATAAAGAGAAAATTTCCATCAAGTTTGCTACAAAGAGAAAATTTTCATCAAATTTGCAACGAAGAAAAAACTTCCATCAAATTTGCAACGAAGAGATAATTTCCAGAAATTTTTTTTTGAAGAGAAAATCTCCAAAAAATTTTTTATGAAGAGAAAATTTTTAGCAAATTTTCTATGAAGAGGAAATTTTTAGCAAATTTTCTATGAAGAGAAAATTTCCAGCAAAATTTCTATGAAGAGAAAATTTTCTTTGGAAAGAAAATTTTCAATAAATTTTCTATGAAGAGAAAATTTTTAGTAAATTTTCTATGAAGAGAAAATTTTTAGCAAATTTTCAATGAAGAGAAAATTTTCAATAAATTTTCTATGAAGAGAAAATTTTTAGCAAATTATCTATGAAGAGAAAATTTTTGCCAAATTTTCTATGTAGAGAAAATTTTTAGCAAATTTTCAATGAAGAGACAATTTTCAGTAAATTTTCTATGAAGAGAAAATTTTTAGCATATTCTGTATGAAGAGAAAATTTTTAGCAAATTTTCTATGAAGAGAAAATTTTTAGCAAATTTTCTATGAAGAGAAAAATTTTAGCAAATTTTCTATTAAGAGAAAATTTCCAGCAAAATTTCTATGAAGAGAAAATTTTCTATGGAAAGAAAATTTTCAGCAAATTTTCTATAGAAAGAAAATTTTCAGCAAATTTTCCATGAAGAGAAAATTTTTAGCAAATTTTCAATGAAGAGAAAATTTTCGGTAAATTTTCTATGAAGAGAAAATTTCCAGCAATTTTTTTATGAAGAGAAAATTTTTAGCAAATTTTCTATTTTCAGTAAATTTTCTATAGAGAGAAAATTTTCAGTAAATTTTCTATAGAGAGAAAATTTTCAATAAATTTTCTATAGAGAGAAATTTTCAGTAAATTTTCTATAGAGAGAAATTTTCAGTAAATTTTCTATAGAGAGAAATTTTCAGTAAATTTTCTATAGAGAGAAATTTTCAGTAAATTTTCTATAGAGAGAAATTTTCAGTAAATTTTCTATAGAGAGAAAATTAATAGTAAATTTTCCATAAAGAGAAAATTCCTAGTAAATTTTCTATAAAGAGAAAATTCCTAGCAAATTTTCTATAGAGAGAAAATTCCTAGCATATTTTTTATAAAGAGAACAAGATAAAATTTGTTTAAGTTTTTATAATGAGAAAATTTCTAGAAAATTTTCTATAAAGAGAAAACTTCTCACAAATTCAGTATAAAACGAAAACTTCTTGCAAATTTCCGATGAAGAGAGGAAAATTAAAGAACATTTTGGATAAAGTGAAATTTTTCGTAAATTCTTTATAAAGAGAAGATTTCTACAAGCCTCCTATAAAGCGAAAATGTTAAACAAATATTCTGGTATAGCAAATTTAAAGAGATAATTTTTGGCAAATTTTTAGAAAGGGAGTATTTAAGAATATCTTCTATAAAAAGAAAATTTGCAGTAAAAAGAAAATTTATTTTTAAATATTTCAAAAATTTAATCAATAAATGTCATCTTGAAATAAGTTTGCAACATCACTTAATTTAATAGAAAATTCTCGTAAGGAAATTCCCATTTCCGAACTACTATTTCAATGAATGTTTTTCGCTCCTTATTTATCTTTTTCACTCAAATTTAAAACAATTAAATTGTTTTCTAAGTCAGCAACAAAACAGAAGTGAATTCTCTTTGCAACAATAAAAAAACTTTTCATCTATAAAAAGAGTGAACGAAAGTTTCATAGTCAGAGATGCATATAAATTTTAGTTTCTTGGCAAAAAGAAAATAAAAAAGGAAGAAAGAGAAAAACTATAGACATGAAGAATAAAGTTTTCTCAAAGTCATAAGATGTCAGTTTTATTTAATTATAATTCAAATCTGTGCTACAAAAATTAAATTACCACAAATGAAATGTGAATTATAAAAACATGTGTAAAAAGTTTAGGGAAATTTTATTAAATCGGTTTTATGCAGATTAAAAAGACTTTTCTTTGTTATTTTTATAAAAGAAAACTGATGAGTTAAAGAATTATAAATAAGTTTTTAAAATGACAAAACAAATAAATAAATAAATAAATAAATAAATAAATAAATAAATAAATAAATAAATAAATAAGTAAAAAGATAAATAAATAAATAAATAAATAAATAAATAAATAAATAAATAAATAAATAAATAAATTTTCTCTTTCTACAAATTTTTCAATAAATGTTATAGAAATTCTAGAAATTTCTAATTTCCTAGAAATTATTTCCTAGAAATTTTGTTTATAGAAAATTTCCTAGAAATTTTTTGTTTATAGAAAATTTCCTAGAAATTTTTTGTTTATAGAAAATTTCCTAGAAATTTTTTGTTTATAGAAAATTTCCTAGAAATTTTCTGTTTATAGAAAATTTCCTAGAAATTTTCTGTTTATAGAAAATTTCCTAGAAATTTTCTGTTTATAGAAAATTTCCTTAGAAATTTTCTGTTTATAGAAAATTTCTTAGAAATTTTCTGTTTATAGAAAATTTCTTAGAAATTTTCTGTTTATAGAAAATTCTTAGAATTTCTGTTATAGAAAATTTCTTAGAAATTTTCTGTTTATAGAAAATTTCTTAGAAATTTTCTGTTTATAGAAAATTTCTTAGAAATTTTCTGTTTATAGAAAATTTCTTAGAAATTTTCTGTTTATAGAAAATTTCTTAGAAATTTTCTGTTTATAGAAAATTTCTTAGAAATTTTCTGTTTATAGAAAATTTCTTAGAAATTTTCTGTTTATAGAAAATTTCTTAGAAATTTTCTGTTTATAGAAAATTTCTTAGAAATTTTCTGTTTATAGAAAATTTCTTAGAAATTTTCTGTTTATAGAAAATTTCTTAGAAATTTTTTGTTTATAGAAAATTTCTTAGAAATTTTTTGTTTATAGAAAATTTCTTAGAAATTTTTTGTTTATAGAAAATTTCTTAGAAATTTTTTGTTTATAGAAAATTTCTTAGAAATTTTTTGTTTATAAAAAATTTCTTAGAAATTTTCTGTTTATTGAAAATTTCCTAGAAATTTTCTGTTTATAGAAAATTTCCTAGAAATTTTATAGAATTTTTTTATAAAAAATTTATTTATTGAAGATTCCTATAAATTTTTTTGCTTATGGCAATTTTCCTAGAAATTTTCTGTTTATAGAAAATTTTCTATTTTTCTTAGGAAAAATCTTAATTTGGTATATAAATTTTAAGCATCACAGCGTATGATTAATATGTTGTCTCCTTAAGTGGTATCTTTGAGTTTATCCAACTAGAAAACGTTTAATAAAGAAATGTCTAAGTATCTGGAGTCAAACTTAAACGTAGAGAGTTAGAATTAATTATATATTTACATTTAAGTCATATTTTTATCGTATTCCTCGTATACCTTTAAAACAGAGTTCCAAAGAAGTTAGTTTTTCCTAAAATACAATTAACTACAATTATTTTTAGTTTTAGACCAACAAATACAAAGGAAATGAAAAAAAAATATACAAATAAATTTTCCTTTTTTTTGGTTTTACAAAACAGGACTGATAACAAAGACAATATATGATTTGAGCTACTTTTTTATAGTCAGCATTTAAAGATTAGAAAAGATACTACGTTGCATCATGTATTTAAATAATTATATTATATATCTAAATAATTTTTTCGCAAGAACGACGGGGATTCAATAAAATATATACTGTTTCATTTAGAAAAAAATAGATTTTTTTCTGATTTATCTGTTCAAAATTGAAGATTTTTAAAATCTTCATAATGGGCCCTGTTAGGCCCATTAAAATTTTATTAATTTAACAAACAGTTTTCTTAATTTTTTGAGAATACAAAAATATGAAAGCTAAATTATATTGCTACATATATTGATTACATAGCTACATATATAAGCTAATGGGCCAAGCCCCTCATAATGGCAGGCTGAGCAATTTATTTAAAAAAGTGAACTTGGAGTTTTGGGTATTTTGGAATGATAAAGAAAGAATCCCCTTTTTGTCCTTCATTAAAGACATGTTTGTCCATATCTTAATAAAATAAATTTCATATTAAGAGTTTATTATATACACAATATTATTTTTCAATTTCAATTTTTTTATCTGGAGCTCCTCCCCAGAAATTTGCACATTTCCCATGTTGCATAACTTTATAACCGTTTAACATATTTAAGTGAAAGTTAATATCTCCTCTCGTCTCATATAAAAATCTCTTTTAGAAAAAATTCTTTGTATTTTTTACAATATTTAGTTATTTGATTTAAGTTTCACAGCAGCTTTAGTATTTTTCTTTTATACGACTTTTGACTGCAATAAACAAGAAAAAAACTGAAAATAGAAAAAACTACAAATCTCAACAAAAAGACAAAGAAATTCTGTGTCATGTCAAGGACAAACAAGAATAAAGCTAAGATATCACAAATAGCAAAAACAATATAAAACATATCATGTCGTTTAATATAGAAAAGAAGATATCTGTGAATGGAAAGAGGGAGAAAAAGAATTTGACCATAAATCTTAATCATTAATTAAATATTTTTGATATTTGACATGTAATCAAATACTCATAAGTGTGGATTTTTTTTCAACACATCCGATTTTTCATAAATTCTTTTAGCAAACAATGACAAGAATTAAGTAATCGATTGAGAAATATTTGGAATATATATATGTCATTTTTCAAGGTCATCTTTTCATTCATATGTTTCACAAGTCTTTTGGCCTTGAACAATAATTGACATAATACAATTTAATAATATTGAGAGTGAACTAAACAAAGATTAGTATACTCTTCGCCTTTAATATGGATGGATATAAAATAAACTAGAAATGAACTAGAACTGAATTAGAATAGAACTAGAACCGAAATAAAACTGAACTACAACTGAACTAGAACTGAACTAGAAATAAACTTGAACAGAACTAGAACTGAACTAGAACTGAACTAGAACTGAACTAGAACTGAACTAGAATTGAACCAGAACTGGACTGGAACTGAACTAGAAATAAACTAGAACAGAACTAGAACTGAACTGAAACTGAACTTGAACTGAACTAGAACTGGACTGGAACTGAACTAGAACTAGAACTGAACTAGGACTGAACTACAACTGAACTAGAACTGAACTTGAACTGAACTAAAATTGAACTAGAACTTAACTAGATCTGGACCGAAATGAACTAGAACTGCACTTGAACTGAAACTGAAACTGAACTTGAACTGAACTAGAACTTAATCAGAACTAAACAAGATCTTTGTTCCAAAAAAGTAATATATTTTTCAATTAAAAGAAAAATGAGAGAATTACTATTTTGAGAAAGAATGTTAAGAAAATATAAAAAATTTAAAAAATCATATTTCGTGCAAAAAAAGGAGTTATTTTTAAAATTTTTATAAATAAGTTAAAATAACTTTTAAAATTTTTTTGGCAAAAAAAATTAATAATGATAATAATGGTTATTAAAAATAAAACACTATTATTTTCCAGAAAATAAATAGGTACTTTACACAAACTTTTCGCCCACTCCTAAGAACAATTACTTTTTAAAGCCCAGAGGTTACACAACTGTCAAAACTGACATTTTAAGTTATTAATATATCGGGGAACAAAATGTCAACTACAGCAAACACTTTATGTTAAAAAAGAGGAGGTTGGATTCATAAAAATTGGCTTCTTGTGTTATAAAATTCACTTTGTTTAGTAAATAAGTTAAAAGCCAGAAAGAAAATATTTCTCTCCAAAAGAAAAAAACCTTTATAAATCATAACTGGAAAAAAGTTGTTAAGTAAACAGGAAGTAAACAAAAGTTTAACGGAAATGAAACTTCCATGCTTATGCTTTGTGTAAATGTTTACTTATTGTTGTTATTATTAATTTTTTTTCAACATCAGTTTTTTTCCAGTTTCTTTGTTCTTTTTAGTGAAAATATTTTGTTAAAAGTATTTTGACAAAACAAAAAAAAACATGAAAGAATGCTATATTCAGCTATGCCGAATCTTAAATACCCTCCACACATATCCTCACAGATGCATATAATATATAAAAGTTTTTCTTAAATATAAAAGGGAACACCCAATAAGTCATAAAATTAGTTATATTCTTGGCTACAATTTTTCTTATTCTGAACCGATTTTGAGAAATTTTGGAAAATTAATGAAGTACGTATAACGACAAAATTTCATTTCAATTTGTTGATCTATTATTGACAATTTAATTTTTTTTTTGCTTCAAATCGGTCTGTATTTTTTAATATACTTAACCAATTTTATTGATTTTAAATAAAAAACTTCTCAGGATTATATTAAGGCGTGCAAACAACAGACAGGCGGACAGACAGAAGGACATAGCTAAAATTCACTTTGATTTTCATTTGATATAAGAATATATATACATAATGGAATCCGAAATGATTTCTTCTTAGCGTTTCACACTGAATGACAAATAAATATACCATCATCGCCACTTGTGGTGATGGAGGGTATAAAAATAAGCACAAGCGAATTTCTTTTAAAAATTTTTTGAACTTAAATTTAAATTAAAGTTTGAAAACTTTAAGGAAAATGTGTGGTTTAGTTAACATATGAAAAGTTTTTGAATATTGAAAAGAAAACCAAAATTAAATTTTTACTTATTATAACTTTTCAATAACATTTTTATCAAGATTCCGAAGGGAAATAATTTCAAAATTTAAATAAATTTCATTCAAATAAAGTTTCCCACCAAATGAATTTCTAGTAGTTGTTTAAATTTTTCTATTCCTTTCAAATGAACATAAAACCACTCCAACAATTTCCAGTGGAATTATGATATCTAATTCCTCCATTATTTTACTGTTTTTGGTAATTCGTTGTCATATACTTGGTTTTGTGAACATCTTTTATTAATATATAAAACGAGTTATCCAATTAAAACCCACAGTCAATTAATTAAGTCTGCTGACCGCTGGTTCAATAATAATAATTTTTTTAACGAACTGGCCGAATAAGCTAACGTCAACAAATTTATTAGATATAGTTTTTAAACACTTCGACATAAATCGACAAAATAGAAGAATTTAAAACATGATTTTGATCAGTTCTACTGCAGTTCTAGTTCAGTTCTACTTCAGTTCTAATTCAGTTCCAGTTCAGTTCTAGTTCAGTTCCAGTTCAGTTCTAGTTCAGTTCTAGTTCAGTTCTAGTTCAGTTCTGTTAAGTTCTAGTTCAGTTCCAATTCAGTTCTGGTTCAGTTCTAGTTCAGTTCTACTTCAATTCTTATTCAGTTCCAGTTCAGTTCTAGTTCAGTTCCAGTTCAGTTCCAGTTAAGTTCAAGGTCAGTTCTAGTTCAGTTTTAATTCAGTTCTAATTTAGTTCTAGTTCAGTTCTAGTTCAGTTCTAGTTCAGTTCTAGTTCAGTTCTAGTTCAGTTCTAGTTCAGTTCTAGTTCAGTTCTAGTTTAGTTCTAGTTCAGTTCTATTTCAGTTCTAGTTCAGTTCTAGTTCAGTTCTGTTAAGTTCTAGTTCAGTTCCAATTCAGTTCTGGTTCAGTTCTAGTTCAGTTCTACTTCAATTCTTATTCAGTTCCAGTTCAGTTCTAGTTCAGTTCCAGTTCAGTTCCAGTTAAGTTCAAGGTCAGTTCTAGTTCAGTTTTAATTCAGTTCTAATTCAGTTCTAGTTCAGTTCTAATTCAGTTCTAGTTCAGTTCTAATTCAGTTCTAGTTCAGTTCTAGTTCAGTTTCTAGTTCAGTTCTAGTTCAGTTCTAGTTCAGTTCTAATTCAGTTCTAGTTCAGTTTTAATTCAGTTCTAATTCAGTTCTAGTTCAGTTTTAATTCAGTTCTAATTCAGTTCTAGTTCAGTTTTTAATTCAGTTCTAATTCAGTTCTAGTTCAGTTCTAATTCAGTTCTAGTTCAGTTCTATTTCAGTTCTAGTTCTAGTTCAGTTTTCGTTGCGAACAGACGTGTTTTATTGATTTTCTCTCTTAACTTAAAGCGTAAAAATAAATTTCTGGTTTTTTAAAAATAAATTATAAAATATATAATAAATTAAGAAAGATACTTTCAAAATTATATAAAGTGTATAAATCATAATTAGTGCTAGTTTTTAATTAAACAACGTTAAAAAATATATAACATAAATATTTAAAATCAAAAGTTTTAGTAAAACATAAAATAAAATGAGTAAAGTTGTGTGTAGCCAATGCAAAAACGACATCCATACACCTACGTACGTAAGATGTTTTGGATGCAATTCTAATTACCATTTCTCTTCGTGTTCTCCTCTCTCTGAAGCTACATATTCAACTATGACCGGTGAGAGAAAGATGAACTGGAGGTGTCACATTTGTAAACCTCGCAGCAGGTCCCCAAACAATATTTATCAGGCCTTTGTCTTTGATGGAAATAATCAACAAAAACAAGTGCGCGAAGATGATGATTCCAAGGAAAATAATAATGCAAAAAATACAAGGATTCACTATCGCTTAACACTGTGAACTCAAACTTATGTTCAGTTCAATCAGATGTATCTGAGCTAAAAGTTGATATAAAGGAAATTAAGACACAGATCGAAATGTTGGCTACCACTGTCAATACATTAAATACACAAATAAAAGGAGAAATACAATCAGCACTTCACAACTATAACAAGCACACTGACTACCTTAGTAGCTCAGGTTAATGACCTTAAACAAAAAGACCAAAAGAGAGAAATGCAAATCAACACTATAGACAGTCGT